>JAOVYW010005817.1:3762-20174 GCA_025775045.1 Hiodon tergisus
ATCCTGATTTTACACCAACGAAGGAGAAAATCTGTATTTTTGTTACACTTGTGCACAGTGGGAGATTTCGGTAGACTCATCAGCAACAGTTTGTATAATACATTGTCGAGGCAATGCATTACACCAACTGATAGGAGATTTAACTAGCAAATAAACGTTTACACTGCCAATACTGAATAAAAACTAATTGTAACCATTACATTTGCACGTTCTCATCACAGAATACATATAGAAATAATAGGGGTAAAAAATAGTTAATCTAAAACAAGCAATACCTAACACTTTAACATTGTTTAAAAACTAAGGAAGTGTTTTTTTTTATATTTACTTCCAGGCAAGGGAAAATGACTCGTATAAAACCCAAGCACAGATTTCCCGCCCATTGGCTCGCTTCATGAATTGGCCGATTCCCGGGGGCCCACTGACAACAGAAAGCCAAAAAAAAACAAAAAAAACTTGCCTTTCCATTAACTTCTCTTTGTCCCAATTGAAGTGGCTAAGAAGTATTCTTGTTATTGTTGCAGGGTTCTAGAAGAGGAATAGTAATTATTTGCTCAGCCACTTAAATCAGAATAATATTACACACAAAATAACATTACAGCAGGAAACATTCACATTTTCTATTAAATCTCATTTAAAAACTTTACGCAACATAACTGTCAAGAAGATAAATATACGAGTTTCCTCCCACAGGAATAAAGTAACTAAAAGAACGCCACTATACTGTTAATAATATTTGTTATGTATTGGATAGAGTATCACCAAGTGTAGAGAATACAGTTGAAGAGGCACAACCAACCTTATGGAACCCAAAGGTTAGTTTATGCAGCTAAATAAGATAACGCACTAATGTTCAATTCCTTAAAATTCTTAAAAGGGTTCAAGTCCCACCCCCCAGCTGTTAAGCAAGGAAGTTGAGCTTCTGTAAATATCCAGGCATACAGGTGGATGAATACAGAAACTGTAAGCCACTTTGGCTAAAAGCATCTACTTTGCAACTAAATTGTAATTGTATAAAGAAAAAACACTTTTATTGAAATAACCAAAACAAATCTTTTTTCCTCCCCCATTTCTCCAAATTTGAACTTGAGTTAAGGTTGACAAGCAGGAGTGTACATACCGACCTCTATTTGTGGAGAGAAGGATTCACAGCAAATCTCAAAACTTATTTAGAGTCTAAAAGAGCCCAGCCCTGACACTGAGGCCATGGGCTGCATCTCTGTGTGTTGATGTCAGGACAGCCTAATAAAAAAAAAGACTAAGTGGATAAACTGAACACTATTTATAGTTGCAGGGATAAAGACTATGTAATGCCAGCAACACTGGTAACTCGCAAGCCGCCCATCTAAAGGATCAAAAGTTACATTTATAAATGTGGCCAATGCTATTGCAGACATTGGAAATCGTGTGGAAAGTTAAATAAAATTTGATTTCAAAAGATATTAAAACAAAAAAAATCTGAGGACAACTAATTGCAAGGCCAAGAATGGGAGTAGAGCAAGTCATTTATTCCAGGATAAAAAAAATAACAAAATTAAAAGATATACAAGTACAATCACGTGAGTAGCAAAGTAATGGGGGGAAAAGAAAATTGTTAAAGTTTTGCGTAAGATGAGGATGGACAGGAAGGTTTAAGGAGACGTACATATAGTGAACATTGCAGTTTAGACATACTTGTGCAGAACGTTTAGCCGTCACATCTATCCCAAGAGCTAGATTAGCAATTGCAGTCCTTGCTTTTATTCAGCCTAACTGAATAACTACATTACAGAAAAGTCACATGTATTTATTCAATTGAAAAATCTATTTATGGGTAGCACAATGTGGGTTAAACGGGAACTTAAAGCTCAGTAAAGACCACAGATAGGAAATACCTTTGAAGAATGTATGAAACCCGGCTCACGATACAAAAACTCTCCTACATTAAAAGCTTAGCATGACCCTACCTCATATGCATTGAACGGTAAAGTACACAGTGGCCCACAGGATAATCTACTTGCATAGTTAAAATATACAGCATATATTTACATAGTACCGTGTTCAGATGTACAGCATCTGTGTCCCTACTAGCATTTTAACTTGCCACTTACAAATCCAAGAACACCATACTGCCCTATTTAAAAATAGTTTTTACTTTATATTTCATATTTTAAAAATTTCGCAAAATTCACAACAAAAATGACCTACTATAAGCATTTAACACAAATAACTCATGGCAGGACATGAAGCAGTGAGGAGGGAAACCAGCGACCCTACAGCAGACATTCGTGAACAAAAGGAGTTTGTTGAAGAGGCACAGTGTTTCATGAACACCTTGTGCAAAACGTTTGGCTGGAAACGGTATGCAGTCATCAACAGATGCCGCAGGTCAATGTGCTGTAGCTAATTTTAAGTCTAATAAAAAATCTGAAAAAATAACCGTGCGAGTCTTAAGATCTGCTAGAGACAAAGAGGCGAGGGTTTGTGCACTTAACCCAAGGAACAGAGTATGCAATACATACTCGAATTGAACTTCGGGTTACTTCAAACAAGCTGCATCTCCAGGTAAACAAGTTCATAAACAGAATAAATCAGGATTAACTGCCAAAACAAAGGCAGTTATGCACGGCCTGTTCGAATACAAAAACTCAAAGCTTAAATCCACGAAATAACCGTAACCGGAAGCGAATTAGGGACAGTACTGGCCCTCAAGAGGTGTACATAAACAGTTTTGTTAAAATGAAAGAAAGGTGTGGGATATCGCCGGAGCGTACTTTAGACTAGTTTTGACCAACTAAGCCGAAGAACATTCGCAAGCTAAATTACTTCAAACTTTTATCTGCTGGCTGACAGTACTCACATCAAACCTAAACTTAACTAGTTACAAAAACATAAGAGTGATTTGAGATTCCTTGAAAAACTAGACAGCTTGTTGGCTCTGTGTAAAACCGACGGTCCAACTGGCAGTGCAGTTCTACGTAGAAGTTTGTAGGAGATTTAGGTAAGCCAAACAATAAGTGTGAAAGGTACAGAAGTAACAAACTAAGAAGAGTGCTTTACGGACAAGACACAAATTCCGCCATGTTTGTTATCGGGCCTAGAAACAAAAACAAATTATTAGCTAGTTCTGTACATACGTCTTTATTTACATAGGTCTATATAACGGAAAACATACATTTCATAAATCATTCAAATATAGTTGAAAGTATCTAGTATGCTAAATGACTAAAACATTACTTTCTTCCAAAGAGATTTACATACATCTCCTTACAAGTGCGTAACGTTACAGCTAACAAACTAGCTCTGTCGCTAGCGAACACCTATTAAACTGGAGCTCAACACGGACCCAATATAAAACAAATAGGTAGCTAACCAAGTATGTACCATTATTTTAACTAAAGCACTGCAATGTCACTACTATGTAATCATCGCAAATGACAATGATCGATGATATTTCTCTAATGGTCCCAGTAGTGAGCCACGGAATGCTTTCCGTTTTGTACATATATACGTATTATGGTGGCATCAATCGGAACAAGAAGTCAAGACGTTACAGCTTGGGTTTCTTTTTTACAATATGCGGCCTACCAACACAGCCACATCATCGAACTTTCCTGTTGCCGACTTGCCTCCAAACACCTCACCTGGATGACCTCGTTGACCTCCCTGATACACTCCACCATATGCTGAAGAATTTGTTCGGCAGTTAACACTTCAAAGCGGTAATCTTCCTCATCTTGACCGGGTCCAAGGCCACTTCCCCCGGTCTCTCCACACTCATCTCGCTCACCGCCGGCTACGACAGGGTCGACCAGCTCCACCTCCCCTAGTTCCAGGGTGTCGTCGGGTTCTTCTTCAGCGCTGTCTTCGCTTTCCTCTTCCTCGTCGTCAAATTCATAATTATAACCCTCGTCTGAGTCCATTACTAAACAAATTTCTGATTTCTGGAAAGAAAATGGTAGCTAGAGACGCGACATATGCGCCTAGCGGACACCAGACGACAAAACGAAAGAACAAGACTACAAATATTCAGCCGCAGATAAAACAACAACACAACCGCCCGCTGCCGAGCCAACAAAGGGACTCGGCGTCATGAACTGACGACGGCCTTACGTCACATTGGCGAGGGATAAAACGTGCACTGAAGTCGTAAAAATATAGACAGTTGATAGAAACAGACACGCGCAAAACATTTTATTTATGTTCTGGAAGGCTGGAGGCCACGTTCTGTGTGGTGAAGATGGGATTGGACTAGAAGGATTTTAACAGTGTGGACGATTCTATTATCATATCGCTTTTATATTGAGTTGAGCAAAAACAGAATAATGCATCTCATTGGAATGATTGGGGATTTTTTTTTAAATCCTGTAACTTACTTAATGTCTGAATTACATCAGTAATCATTATAATTGTTCGGTTTTGAACAATAAGTACTTGCACCCAAGGAAGCATCAAGAATCTTTGAGACTGAGGTCTCGGCTGTCCCAGTTACTTGCAGTGCACTCTTACCTTGATCTTCTCTATCTACTTACTGAATGTTCAGAAACACTGTCGTCTCCTGCGTTTTTGAGACCAATGCGACATCCCAGAGAGGAACTCTCTCTCTTAAACTGGACCAGGTCACACAGACATCCAGGGGTGACTGTGGCCTTGAAATCCACGTAATGGCATCCCCGACAGGCTAACGATTATCCATTTGGGCAATGTCCTACAATTCAACTCAATCAAAGTGGCTTTCGTGTCATTATATCATGTCATCAGCCAGCAGATTTATATCAGCGGTGTCAATGAGTTTTCTCTCAGGATTCCAGCCCCATATTTATAATAATAATACTATTAATAATAATAAGCGATATTTACCTTCTCAGACAAATTAATTAGTGCCTAGCCCCACCAAAGGGAGTTTCCAGTCAAGGGGTTAATCTTCTGTAACTTGTCTTGTGACAAGATTGATCAGACTGTGTCCTGGGGTGAAGGCTTTTCAGGGCTTATCCTGTTGCACTGGGAAAGAAAGATGACTGTTCGTGTGTCTCTTGGGACACCACTTCTTGAGGATGTTAACAAATATCTATTTGTGTGGTCTTTGACCAGCTTCGCGTGGTCTCTAGTTCACTGGGTTTGCCTTCATACGACCTGTGATATGTAGCCAAAAATGTAGCCAATTATTTGCTGATACAAAGACTTGCCCCCCTTTCTCTAAAACTCCCTGTCTAATCTTCTGCAGTTAACTCTGCTGGGCTTGTTCTTCATGTCCCATATACATTCTAACACTAGGCCCCAATGATCTCATCCAGTTTTGTATGCTGTCCACATACACACGACAGATTCAAATTTTCAGCTTGGCTTCCCAAACCTCCTTAGCTGTGCTGGATTCGTCAGCCGTCTGAGTTTGCCTCAAACTTTTGCTATTGAGTGCGCCCCACCTCTCAGCTGGGTCTTTAGAAGAACTTACCACTATTCCATGCAAGCATCACTCAGACTCGCTAAGCTCAAAGGCGGATAAAGCGAGATCAGATGCAAAAACTCTTGCGAGCGTCAGGATAAGGGCTAACGTGAAACAGATGTTGGCGTTGGTTAGATGATAGGCAAATGGAAGTGGAGACATAAGTATGGATCCTGCAGCTCGTGTCAGCAAAAGGCCACCAAGAGCTAATTGGAGAATGATGTCTTTGGAGCCTGAAGAAGAGACATGACCTGAGAGATGGACGCAAAGAGGGTGGAGCCCCGAATAGCTAACAAATGGGCTATTGTATTCAGTGTCCATGTGTATTTGTCTAATTTCTTCAATAGAAGAGTGATCTCAAATTCTCTCACTGACTCCTTGTTGTTCACTTTCTGCACACTACACCAAGAGACAGCAGAATCGTTACTCTCACAGCATCCTAATGTCTGATAGTACTCCATCCAAACCAAACTTGGTGTACCCGATCATCCCTGATTTTTGTTGTTCTAGTTTTTTTTTTTTTTTTGTATTATTAGAATTCTTCTTACCAGCACTGAACAATGATACAATTCCCGCCACCCTACAGTCAGAGCTCAGACAGTTCAAATCACCAGAATCAACCCCTTGGTTGCAATAAATCTGCAATCTGCAATAAATACATTGCAATATAACTGACAGACTTAAAAGTTGGAATCTTCATTTAGCACATGGATAGCACATGGTTGGCACATGTCCCTCACATTCAAACCGAAGATGAAGGTAGGTAGGCGGGTTCTCTTTCTCCCCTGCTCACCGATAAGAAAGTATTAAAAACTGTCTCTGCCCCTCTAATTGTGACTTCCCTGTTAGCAGCTGTCTATGGCATGGCACAGGACCAGTCAAAACCCAAAAAGAGCAGCTTTTACCATAAAGAAATTTCTGTAGCATGGCTCCCACACACGCCTTGATACTATAACATATCCCATCAGACAATGCTTCTCTCTCCTTTCTCTCTGACAGTGGCTGTGCGTTGGACTCGGACATGGACACAGACACAGTCGCAGACAAACAGAATTTCCTAATTAAAATTTAATTCGCTTTACTTTCTTTTCTCGCTTGCCTGCACCCAATGCTGGGGCTCCACCTCCGCTTCACAAAAACACAATGCTTTGCAGGTGAGCCTTTCTCTGGGAGACTGAGGCCGTTGCCAAGCAACACCACCTGCATGCAATACCCCCAATCAGCTCATAAATTCTCCACCTTGTGGGTTGTTACTCCAAAACTCAGAGTGAATATGAAGAACCACACGTTTCATGACGTGAATAAGACCATACATCTGATTATTTACTAGATTTTGTGTGTGTTCGCATGTCTCATTTGTTTTTTGTCTACAGTGACATTCCATTCTCGAGAACCGGGACGGGAAAGGAGGGTGCTTCAAGGCTGTGCTTCTCTTCCTGAGGACCAGCGCCGCTTCCCAGCTTGGAGTGCGGGGGCTTTCCCATGATAAGCTGGTGTCAGGTGATGGAGGGGGAGGCCCTCGGACCCATCCTCTTCACTGCAGCGGGCCAATTGCGCTGGAACGACAAAGGAGAGGAGGGGGGGTGGTGCACACTATCGAATAATGAGATCATCTGCAATTACTTTTTGGTTTTGGTTACGATGACTTTGCGGTTCTGTCTCAAAGATGTTCGCGAAGAACTTTGATTTAAAAGCTAAGAAGTGGTATTATGACAAATGATAACCGGGTACAACTGAATAATTGTCCACATTCAAAGGGGTCAACCTGACCGATTTTGGTTCTTGTGTGATACTTTCCAGGAGAAATAAGTTCAAATGGGTCTTTGGAAACTTCTAAAAAGACACACCTGTGATGATGCCCTAGTATTTATATATTTAATTTATATTTTATATATATATATATTATAAATATATATTTGTACATAACTCTTTGTTTCTTTGTATCACCTGTTTGTCAATGAAGGTTCCCAGAGCTCTGCTAAATAAAATAATTAATTTTCTTCGTGTAAAGTTAAACTCTGTCCACAACAAAAAGGTGCCCAAATTGCTACGACAATCACATGCAGTCACGTTTTGCCTATTGTTTACATTGCTGTCTGTCATATGACATTTTTACGCCGATTTACTCCCATTTGACGTTGGCCACTTACCCGAGTGAACTCCGGTAGATTGTGTTGTAATACAACTTTACGACAAATAAACATACGTCCTGTACAATGCTTATAATTTCTAGGAAACTTTACCGCACTGTTGTTTCTTACTTGTTTTTAATGAGACTGCTCCACAACGTTCCTGCTGCTCAAGGAGTGTGGCCGAAGCCGCAGAAGATAAGCCAGTCGAGGGAACGGTACCCATTAAATCCAGTGGGATTTTCTTTTCAGTACTCGAAGGATTCTGTCGCGCAGTCCGGATGCTCGGTCCTCGACGCTGCTTTTAAGAGATACTTCATGCTAGTTTTTCCAGACTACATTGGGGGGAAAGGTAAAACAAACCGAACCTTATATTATTATATATTATATCTTAATTGACACTAACCGAGTTTTTTAAAGAAGGTGCCGATGCCTAGACAAAATTAATTTGGCTGTGGGAAGTAGTGTAATAATGTGCGTTAATACATTCCTCCACACCGGTTAATTGTTCGGTTTCCAAATGAAGGACGTTGTATAGCCTATATAAAAACAGCATTGCCCTGTATTATGTTCTTTTTGTTTTACTCTTCATATGAGGCGTGTGAAGATCAAAAGGCCTTTTGTGCAGTTAAAGGGCGGTATTGTAGAGCTATACATTGAACCATACAATGGGCCAGCATCAGGGGGTGTTGCCACGTTTTAAAAGAGGGATCAGCCTCAAAAGGGGGACTATTATATACGTTTTATGCTATTATACAAACTACCATAGTTTAAACGGTGGCGCTATAATTCTAGCGACTGAACCATTAAGAGAATAGGTCAACTGCGTTTAATATACCGAACTAAATCCATGCGTAGACATGATCATAATTCTTGGGTAGTGATATTTAAAGAATAAGTTTATAAGGGCATATGGGTCGTTATGAGCTGGCAGAATGTAGAACGCTCTGTAGCCAATGGTTCTTCTTTATCAGTATGGAAGTGCTGATTGGTTAAGATAACTGGCTGCAACCTCTGGCTGTCCTGTTTCAGAGCCGGAGCCAGTCTCCATGGGTTCTCCGCTTGCTGGCTCCTTTACGGTGGTGGTGCGAGTGCACAAGGACGAGTGTGAGGGTTATCCTGGCGCAGATTCCAGGGAAAACTGTGAGTGCTCGAACGCTTCCATGTCTTCATCCAGTTGGGGTTCTGTTGAAGACAACAGATGTGTGTTCTGTTCATCTGGTATATTGTGGGAGAATCGTATTGTAAAGCTGGCTGAAATTGGTTTTCTTAGGAGACAATTTCTTCAAACCTTGAACCAGCTGGAGCAGCCATAAGGTTAATTGACTAATTTGACCAGTGGTAGTTGTAGACCACAGTGTTTGACCTGAACAAAGACAGAGGTATAACCACACGTGCTTAGTAACTAATGAACACATTATACCACAGACTGGCTGAGTGTGTCTGCAGGCCTTGGGAATTTGACAGCTGACACAGTTTGGGGAGCACTGAGAGGTATGACTACCCTGTTTCTGTGTGCCTTTATTTAAAAATCTCAAATCACAGAATCGATTTTAAAACACGCACTTCAGTTAAGCTAGTAGATATTAGGATTGTAGAAGATGATCTATGCTATCCGACACTGCCCTTTTTGATTGATACCACTGCTACCAACCTGTTAGCATTGTTATGTTCACTTATGATAAACATTCAGACCACAATTTCCTCTTGACTTTCAGGCTTAGAGTCATTCAGTCAGCTGGTTTACCAAGATAACAGTAATGCTGTAAGTATACATCATATCTTTACATTGTTTTTCTCATGAGCCTGTAGTGTAAAAGAATGTGAGATTGATTCTATCGGCATTGAAATGGCACACGCAGAGTTAAAGTTCCTGAAATCTTCCTGGTTGTTGAGTAGAAGCTGACTTTCTATAATGAGTTGATGCTGCAGAGATCTCTTTCTGTTTCTGATTGTGTATTGTTGTATCTGTCCTGTGCTCATTGTGATAGACAGAAGAGGGATGTGTGGCTTAAATAGTATATTTATTTACTTAGAGTACGGCGTGTTTAAGGTTCAGTAAGTGTGGTGGTCAGAGTATAATGTGTTCCTCTCCTTTTGTGTTTCAGTATTATGTCAATAGGACAGAAATGGAAGACTTCCCCCGATTTCAGTATAGAGGGATTTTGCTGGACACCTCTCGACACTTTCTACCCGTCAGAACTATCACGAAAACTCTGGTAACACATCCCAAAACCAACCTTTCAGCCAGTGTAATCTTGTTAACCTTTGTGGCATTTGAAATGGCCTTAACAGAGGAAGGAAAAGAGACAATCGCACTTGTGTTTGACAAGCAATCTCAGCAAAGTGAAGATTATCCTCTTTTCTTAAGGATACCATGGCCTACAGCAAGTTCAATGTGTTTCACTGGCACATTGTGGATGATCCTTCTTTCCCTTACCAGAGCCGCAGTTTCCCAGACCTCAGTAATAAGGTAGGGGGCCATGGCTAAGTGTGCGTTTTGTGGGAGAACTGCGGCTAACGTGGAAACACAGGACAGAACATTCTAGCCAGGGTTAGTCTGCTATGCTCTGCCAATTTGTTTCATTGTGAGATGCACATTCATGTTTGAACAGGGAGCTTTCCAACCCAACACTCACGTGTACACCCAGGCAGACGTGAGGGCGGTGATTTCTCATGCCAGGCTGCGCGGGATCAGGGTTGTACCTGAATTTGACTCACCTGGCCACACGCAGTCCTGGGGAAAAGGTACAGCACACAACGTGCACACTGTGTGGGTGTGGTCTGGATAGGCGTTACAAAAATAACAACAACAAGTAATTATTTTTTACGATGTTACGTCCATGGTGCAGTCAAAAGATTTATGCCTGAATGTGCATTAAAATCTGTGGTGTACTCACCTCTTTCAGGACGTCCTGACCTGCTGACCCCGTGCTACATTGGAACTCGTTTCTCTGGGACGTTTGGCCCAGTCAATCCGGCCATCGGCTCCACCTACCAGTTCATGGCGTGTTTGTTCAAGGAGGTCAGCTCTGTTTTTCCTGATTCCTACATCCACCTTGGAGGGGATGAGGTCAGCTTCAGCTGTTGGTACGATACTGTTATTCACCACTGAATGCTTGTGTGTGATCACCATTGCTGTTTAAAGGCATTAACAAAATGTTTTGTCATTTCTTAACTCTGGCTACAACAGACCTGTCCCCTGTCAAATTTCGTCAAATTTCAGCAAATTAGTCATTTTCTAAATCAGCTGCTTCGGAAAGCCAATTAACCCTACGTTTCTATGAAGCTTTTTTTTGTGGCTACGGATATTAGCTGAATTGTTGGTAATCCTTATGTAGGAAATCTAACCCTGATGTTCGGGTGTTCATGCTAAAGATGGGATTCGGGAGTGACTATGCAAAACTGCAATCCTTCTATATGGATAAGTAAGTAAAGGCAATCTGTTGTTTATTCGTGTATAATTCAATTCAATTCAGAAAGTTCAAAAAGTTAAATTCAAGTCAATTAAAATGAGGTTAATGTTTTTGTTGAGGGGTTGGGTGTATCAAGTATGTGTGTGTGTGTGTGTGCGCGTCCACAATGAGTGTGCATTTGAATGTGTGTGTGTGTGTGTGTGTGTGTGTGTGTGTGTGTGTGTGTGTGTGTGTGTGACGTGAGGGAGGGGGAGGGGAGTGACGGGGGATTTTTATTGAATTTTCGCCGTTTCATAGCTGGTACTTATATTCCAGTATGGTGATGATTAATGCAGCACTCAACAAGACCTCCGTTGTCTGGCAGGACGTCTATGATTATCATGACAAGGTGAGTACACAGCCTGACCCACAATTCAACACCACTGACGTCTCCTGTCTTTAGCTACACTCTTTCCTGATCTGCACGGCTTCCTCTCAGATTTTGTAATTGGTGGACATTGACTTTACACCTTTTTAAAGCGTTGCTTGCAATTGGATGGAACTACGGTTCTTCAAAACTGTATGATGGGTATAATTGTGCCTGTAGTTCCTGTAGTTTTGCCTGTGAGGAGAAGTCTTCCCCTGCTGTGTAAACCTCTGGTCTGTTGTCAGCCCAAGTCCCTACCTGTGGTGGAAGTATGGAAGAAGGGATGTTACCTGTGTGAGATGCGCAGAATCACTGGGGCTGGGATCCGGGTCATTCTGGCCAGCCCCTGGTACCTGGACCAGCCTGGCCCGACAAATGACTGGTCACGATACTACACTGTGCGACCCCTCGCCTTCATGGGTCAGAACCGGATTGCTGTGGTGTGTGTTTTTCTAAAGTTACTGCCTCAACTCAACTATACCTCGTTCCAATATAAAATAAATGCAAAATGTCAGACAGCCAGATTACTCTGTTACTCATGTATTTAAGTATGTTAAATACATACATTAAATAGTTTAGTTATAGTTGAGTTCTAAAGTTGTAATACAGCTATGCTTATTTAACTGAATTAAATATACACGGTTTGTTCTATTTGATCTATATAAATCTCACACACACACACACACACACACACACACACACACACACACACACTCACACACTCACACGCACACACGCACACACGCACACACGCACACACGCACACACACCAGCACACCAGTAGGTGGCAGTACATGTTCAACAATGTCAGTTGCCAATCCTGACTTTACCTTTAATAGTCTTTGCAGGATGCTCAATGTTTACTTCATGACAATCGTTTTAGAAGAAAAAATTCTAGAATTTGAGTGTTAAGTGTGATATTGTGTGCAGTGCTAAGGAATGTAATGTCATGTTATGTTTTAAAAATTCCCATAACGTTGGAATTCTTCAAGTCCTTTGCTGTTCAGGGTGCTATCTGCTACGTGAGCACCAAGGATCAACCATTACTGGTTTTAATTGGAGTCATTATGTGGATTATTTCCAGGTATAAATCAGATCTTAATTGCAAGCCTGCAGCTCATGATGATTTCAGTCAAGACTCCTACAGCACACAGCAGCTGATGCTGCTGTTCTGTTTTATGTTGGAAAGCTGGGTCTGGAGATTCAGAATGTGTTCTGTAGACGTTGAATCGGCCGGGTTGAAATGATTAATATAGCGGCCATGAAAATAATCAGTGATTGAAGAGTAATGGTTATATTTCTGGGGAGGTCAGTTGTGCTGTGTGGCGTTATGGTGTTTAGATAGAGGGTTCATGTGCACGTTGTGTGTGTTCTCTCAGGGACGGAACAACAGAAGAGGCTCGTGATTGGAGGAGAGGTCTGCATGTGGGGAGAGTATGTGGATGCCACCAACCTTAGTCCAAGGCTTTGGTAAGCGAGGAAACTCCAGAGCACCTGACGACATTGAGAGTGAAATTGGTTTAGTTTTGTAGGTCTAAAATCAGTCAGTATCTTTCAGCCTCGTCCCTTGTTTACAAATGATGTAATGGCCTAGTGTTGGGGGTAGGCTTTTATTAACTGTCAGTTATTTTATGTGTGCGTGTGTGTGCTTGTTTCTCTGTGTCTGCGTGCATGTGCATGTGCGCCTGTGTCTGCGTGCATGTGCGCCTGTGTCTGTGTGCATGTGGGTCTGTGTCTGCGTGCATGTGCGTGTGCGTCTGTGTCTGCGTGCGCGTCTGTGTCTGCGTGCGCGTCTGTGTCTGCGTGCATGTGGGTGTGCGTCTGCGTGCATGTGCATGTGCATGTGCGTGTGCTTGTTTCTCTGTGCACGTGTGTACGTGTTTGTGCACGTGCTCCACCCTGCAGGCCGAGAGCGAGCGCGGCAGCAGAGAGACTCTGGAGTGATGAGAAGCAGACGTCCAGCGTGTCCCAGGCCTTCCCCCGCCTGGCTGAGTTCCGCTGCAGGCTGCTCAGGTATTGTCACACCCCATCTCAGCAGAGCTGTATATGCCACCAGTGTCCTCTATTCATGCCAAGGGGAAAAAGTTAAAGAAGCATTATGTCATGGGACTGAAGAAACTCACCATTCCTATGGAAATAGATTTCTAATTAGAAATTTTGTCAGGAATGAATAACTATGTAAGTGAAGGATAAAAAGTGTATACATTCCAGTATATATTTCCATCACTTCGTGATGTTTTTGCATAGATTTGTAATGATGATTTCACGTTCCTCTTTTTCATACACCCCTCAAGACGTGGGGTCCGGGCTGAGCCCCTGTTTGTGGGTTACTGTAAGCACGAGCACCAGGGTGTGTGACAGGGGTTCGAGGAGAGAAGTGCGGAGACTCCCGGCTACCCACAGACACTCAGTCAACAATGCTAACGCTCCATATTTTCCTGTGGTTTCTCTGAGCTGTCTTCCGCCGCTGACACAATTTACTGTCAGCTGAAAGGAACTATTTCCTCTACAGTTAAACTGAGTGCCTTTACTTGATATTTAATTTATATTGCCCTGTCATTCTCGTTTAGTATCATGGAGGATGGATTCAAAATATTCAAAATAAAATTATATAGTAATGTGTAAATTGAAAAATATATTATTTTTTTATGGTGTGATATCTCGGGATATTATAAAGACAACACAAAAGACTTCTGTTTATGCTGTGTTTTTCTTTTTCACATTTGTTTTTCCATTTAATGACGTAATAAAGAGCTTTAAAAAAAGTTAAACCAACTATACTGATGTTTAAATAAACTTTAAACATTGCATACTATTATTAAAGTCTCATTACCCAATTTTTATAACATTTTTAGAAGATGGCAATTATAAAGTGATAGTTTTTTCTTGTAACTGGCTTTAGTCTTTTTAAGCCTAAGCTTTTATTCATTGCAAATTCACTAAAGACTGTGCCTGAATTTACAGTAAATAGCTTGTGTTGGGTATTGCCAAGCCTGGGCTAGAACAGGTGTTTCTTTATTTTCTAATGACTTCTCAACAGCCCTTGGCATCAATGATTGTACTCGCTCAAACGTAAACATTGTGACTCATTGCAGTTCATAAACAATTCACAACAGATGTCCTGGGTGTGATTTTTATTTCATCCCCTAAATATCTGCTCAAAGTTTGGAATTAAAAGTGTGCAACTGTCAACCAAGCTGTACCCATTGCCACACCGCTGGAGGATAATCCCGTAATTATGCACAAATTCTGCAAAGCTTATTAAGAAGCCTGGGCATTCTACGTACAGTATGGATTTGTTTGGAGAGTTGCTGTCTGCTGGACTTGGTTACAGTACGCAGAATTATCGTATGCACACAACAGTACATGCATATGTACAGTCTTGGAAACACAAAACTCTACAAAAATTTCCCTAAGACCGAAAATAAACATCTTTTGAAATCGAAATAGGTATGGCTTGTCTTAAACTCGGCTAGCAATGATGGAATTTGACTGCTACTCGACGTGTAGTAGGGCAATAGAACGGGGCATGAACTGGCTATGTGACTGACTGTGATCAGGAAGTCCAACAAGCCCAGACATGTGGTGCACCTTTAAGAGAATCAACTCTACCACGGCCAATCCCATCAAGCAGGGACGATGCGGGCAGTGAGGTGGGGCCTTCTCCTGAGCCAGTCACAAAAGTCCCCCATACGTGCTTGTGCACAAATTAGCCCGCTGTTCACCAACACTACCCCAGTATTAAAAAGAAATTGCATAATCTATGATGGTTACATTGGAAAAAGCTATGGAAAAGGCCACAGTAGTTTTACAACACTTGTGACACTTTTTAGATATATTTTATTGTTTAGCAAACCTTCATGAATGTTCCATGAGTCGGAAGGAAGCTCTATGATTTTACCTGATATAAATGTATAATCTTTCAGAAAAGATGACCTGGCAGTCCTTTATATACAATGGAGTCTAAAAGTCTAAATGGCCCGGGTATACAATACCGTTAAATTGTATGGGACAAGGTTTATTTTTTCTCCGACTGAAATAGGAAACAGAATCAAGCTCTGTGGATAAGGGGCTTCCCCATAGGTGCTGCTTTAGAACACGTTGTGGAAACGTGAAACCCTTTTCTTTTCTTCTCACAACTTCAAGAGGAGAAAAACCAAACCAAAAAAAGCCGTTGGGAAGTCCATGTCCTCAGACGAACACATTTGCGGCGTGTAATTAGACAATCATTCAAGTGATTCCTTTAATCTGATTAGGCTCAGTAGGAAAAAGTGCACTGGAGCCCAGCGTTCCGGCAGGTGATCTGATTCCTCTCCAAGTGGGCGTGTCTCGTCACTGCTGGATTTCTGCATTTTACCCTGTCAGCAAATGCTGTACTCCAGCGCAGCAGCGTGCCCTGGTGCGTGCCAGTGAACACCCACCCCGGTGTGCATCTCAATCTGACTGATCCACCCCTCTCTCCCTGGCTGTAACTGACGTGTGCGCTGGTCAGTAATCCTCTGGGCTACAGTATATCGATGCAATAACAGTAACTATATGAAACCGTCGGGGCGACGTAGTATCGCGGAATGTTAACACAGCAGACCTAGGAGCGTGTTAATACGTTAAAACTGGGGTTTTAGCATGTCTCATAAGAGGTTTATGTCTTTAAGTCGTGGTTAATCAGAAAGCATTTTACCACCTCAAAATTAATTTTAAAATCCTCCCAATAATCCTTCCGGGGTTCGCTTCAGTATCGTGCTATTATCGTTCAAAGGCAGGGATATCGTTCTAATTAGTGTTAGCTGATCAGACAGAAGTCTGTAGAATTAATAGAAGGACAGGGTTGTGCTGAACAGGGTGGTGTGTTTCTTTTGCTGAGTTTGCAGTCTGGCTAATTGTTGGTTACTGAAAACATGTTTTTGTCTAATGCACATGGTGTGGGGGGCTTGATTAGGAAATATGGTCTTCAATATTTTACTCATGACTCATGTTT
Source organism: Hiodon tergisus (assembly GCA_025775045.1). Classification (NCBI taxonomy): domain Eukaryota; kingdom Metazoa; phylum Chordata; class Actinopteri; order Hiodontiformes; family Hiodontidae; genus Hiodon; species Hiodon tergisus. The sequence continues at coordinate 20,111 of JAOVYW010005817.1, forward strand.
TAAACTTACCTTACCTAATACACTTTTTAATGTAAAGATGTGAGGATATATTTAATTATAGGAG
>JAOVYW010005817.1:24411-37380 GCA_025775045.1 Hiodon tergisus
ACTGAGTGATTGAGAAAAACAAAGGGAAGAGAGCGAGAGGGAAACAAAGAGTGAAAGAGAGGGGTGAAGATAGATGGCTCTAAATGGACTGCCAACAAACTTCAGAGATCATCTCTCGCGCTGAAATAATTATTTTTTTGTGGCTCCGATTAGACACTTGCTGAAGACGGACTACTCCTGAGTAATTCTTTGCAGCGTGATTGATTGATCACTGTCTAGCTGGACAGTAAAGATTAATAGGACCACGTATAAGATTATTTCTTACATAGTGCTTGGGGATAATCCCCCAGCCTCTCTTTAGGAGACCGTCAAAAGAACCAACTCCCAGACAGAGCTGAACCCATCCAAGTATACACTAGGAGAGAGCAGTGCTGACCTCATCAACCACCGGAGCCTGCCAGGGCCCAGAGTCTGCACATGTCAGAGAGTGACATGCAGGGAGAATCTGCAGTGGCCACCATATCAAGCAGCCAGCTTCCTTCAGAGCACCAGGACAACAGGGCTGCTTCCAGTGACCAGCCTTCTGGCTGCAACAGAAAAAACGATCGGCTTTTGCCTTTGAGCGGCTGAAAACTCTCCCGGCTTCAACGAATTGCGCTGTTCTGGTAGGGCAACCTCAACAGCAGCTGCAAAGCACTGAGCATCAGAAGTTTGTTTCTCGGACCTCTCATTGGCAGACTCATAATTCTGGAATAGAACTGCCAACGTTCTGAAAAGTAACACTCAAAGCAAGGCCCTACTTCGACCCAGGATTCCTCAGCACTGAAGGATGATGGAAGACCACCGTGTCAAAATGTCTGTGCCACCCTCTTCCTTCCCCACTGAATCCCCAGAAGGCAGCACCTCAGATGAGAGTTGGGGAGGTAAGCTATCCTTTATCACTTTCACTAGCCAAAAGCGACCACATATAATCGGCTCGCTTTGTAGAGAACTTTATCTTTATCTTTTACCACCGAAAGAATCACCGGAGTTCAAATGAGTGCAGACAAATTGCTTAGGTATTTATAGATTATTATATTTTTAATTAAAGAAAGCAGTTAATTAATAATATAATAACAACACCCAGAACTGAGAAGAAAAACATTTATCTAAAAAAATATATTTTTAATTTTTGTTTAATAAAGCATTATAGTAATCTAATGCTTTGCATGGCGAAAGTTTACAGTGTCGTGTAATAAAACCTGCTCACTGAAATATCCATTTGCACCAATTACAGATATAAAATTAGTGAACATTATGCACGTTAGAAATGATTTTGTCGAGGTAGTCAGAGAGTGCAACCGATTTTACGTAGCCAGGTCTTTTAACTTCTCATGAACCAGACATAGGATGTCCCGAGAGGCACACATGAGACACAATTAGCTTGCTGAGCTAAAGACTAATCTGAAGCTTATCGTGACTGGAGCGCGTTTACATCACCGTCTATCATAAATTCCACGACACTCTCGTCTTTAAATGTGTGCCGCAGCCTCAGCCGAAAGCCAGCTTTAACTGGGGCATCTGTGCCACTATATCAGTTCACCCCACGTGTGTGGACACCCACAGAAAATCATTTGATTTCGCTGCACCAGGCTCCAGGCCTAACCAACAAGAGAACCCAACAGCTTGCTGAACTATGACGGATTTCCCTTTTTCCCAACAGGGGCTGACAGGGTGGTCTCTCTGTCTGGCAGCCCGGCTCCAAGGAAAGCCCTCAGTCCCACCCTCGTGTGCAAAGTGTGTGGGGACAACAGCAGTGGGAAACACTACGGAATCTACGCCTGCAACGGCTGCAGTGGTTTCTTCAAGCGCAGCGTGAGACGGAAGCTCATTTACAGGTGAGGGCATTCTGGGAAAGCCCCTGCCTCAGAGAGGCTCAATGAGGCCAGCCTCCATTTCCTCTCTCAGCTCCCCTTCCTGTTGTTTAGATTGGTACGCGTTCAGTGTCCAGCACTGAATCGTGTCTCAGAGAAGCCTCAGGACAAAAGCCGGGATTTTTTTTTCCTTATTTGTCATCGAAGGTGCCAGGCCAGCACAGGGGCGTGCCCTGTGGACAAAGCCCACCGCAACCAGTGCCAAGCCTGCCGACTGAAGAAGTGCCTACAAGCTGGCATGAACAAGGACGGTGAGTGTCACACCGGGGCCAAGTTGAACGGCGATACGCCAGGCTGCGTGAGACAAGCAGAAACTTACCTATGGTTTCATCAAAATAATTTGGTTTTTCAGGCAATATTTCCATTAGAATAGAATTAATAGCAGGGAGACATGTTTGTCAGACAACTGATCCAACATCACATTCCTAGAAATGTACTGATGATTACAAACCAAGGCAACCAGGGCAACTTGCAATTTCAAGAACGCCTTTGATGGAAACAACCCTTTTTTTGGAAGGCCAGGAGGGGAATAGCAAGCAGAGGTTTTATTTCTTTGTGTGAGAAATCAGCGTATTTGACTTCCTCTCCCCGATTCTCTCCGGCAGCTGTGCAGAATGAACGTCAGCCACGAAGCACAGCACAGGTGCGTTTGGACAGCTTGGACGTGGACATGGACAAGGGACACTTGGCCACAACGCAGGAGTCCACTCCCTCAGCAGTCTGCTCTGTCATCATCCGACCCCACGCTAACCCCTCCGTGGGCTTCGCTGCCCCCACTCAGCGCTGCGCCAGCCCCCAGAATAACCATCGCTTTATGGCAAGTCTAATGACAGCCGAGACCTGTGCCAAGCTGGAGCCAGAGGACGGTGAGTCTGGACCACTGGGTTACCCACACCATTGCCACACCATTGTCACACCATTGTGCAGTAGCAGCGGCCACACACTGCATAAGAGGCAGTTTTGTTACCCGAGATGCCATCAGTGTCTTTTTCAAACATACATCTGTTCATTTTCAATCTATTCATCGTGACAATGCACATGGCCCTCTGTTGTGACAACATTGCAGATCAATATTACTTACCTACTTTCAATATTACAGCGGATGAGAACATTGATGTGACCAGCAACGAACCAGGGCAGGCATCATCGGACCACCCCATGTCTGCATATCCCTCCAGTAGCCTGGAGAATGTTTATGAGACTTCTGCCCGCCTGCTGTTCATGTCAGTCAAATGGGCCAAGAACCTGCCAGTCTTCTCAAACCTGCACTTCAGAGATCAGGTAAGACTCATGGCTTTTACTCTGTGCGGATCTAAAAGACGCACTGAACAACGTATATGTCTTCCTTTTATGTAGTGTTTGTGGCTTTTTACAGTAACAGTATGTCACTCATTTCCACAAGGTTAGCATTTATCATCGTCGTGTTGAATAAACAATGAATAGAAGATTGGCCTTCAGAGATAACAATTGGCTTACATTGTTTAATTGTTTGCAAAATGCTGGCCTGAATGAAATCGCACAAAGCTTGTTTGCTCTCTGGCCGTGTGGCGATTGGCCAGTTAATCTGCAGTTAGTGCACGTGGAGACAAAATCTTTCCTTTCGTCCCCAGGTAATCCTGCTGGAGGAGACATGGAGCGAGCTATTCCTACTCTGCGCCATCCAGTGGTCTCTGCCCCTGGAGACCTGCCCTCTGCTCTCCCAGCTGAAGAGCGGTTTCCTGGGCGCTGACCTCCATGCACTGCAGGAGATCTTTACTCGCTTCAGAATGCTCAAGGTGGACCCCACTGAGTTTGCCTGCCTTAAGGCAATTGTCCTCTTCAAACCAGGTGCGTCTGACACAGAGACTAAACCAGTCATTACTGGTGTGTGTTCCGTGCTTGTCAGACATTATATTTATTATCACCTTCTTTAAACGGGAATGCGTAAATGAGCCCTCAAATATTTCTATTGATACGACAGAGACTCACGGTCTGAAAGATCCAGAGCAGGTTGAGAACTTTCAGGACAAGTCTCAAGTGATGTTGGGGCAACACATTTTCACACACTACTCTAGCCAGTCATCCAGGTAAGCAACAATTAACATGCTATATTCACAATACTGCTGCAAATATCAGTCACTATACAGTCTTTAAGCTATACAAAAAAAGAACTGTAAATGTAAACTATTTAAAAACATAACAACCTTTGTCAGAAGTTTAGCTTTGAATGGCCTTCCTTGCTCTGTGTTTGATAAAAACAGCAGTTCCACAGATTTAGTATGTTTGAATTGGGGGTCTCTTGAATTTGTTTCCTCGCTGTCCAGATATGGGAAGCTCCTGCTGTTGCTGCCCTCGTTGCGCTTCGTGAGATCAGAGCGGATCGTGCTTCTGTTCTTCCACAGGACCATTGGCAACACGCCTATGGAGAAACTGCTCTGTGACATGTTCAAAAATTAGCCTGGAGCAGGCCTGTGTGGGAGCCGGAGACTCCAGGGAATGTTGTCATCAATTTTCTCATCAATTTTCTCATCAATGTTCTCACAACACCCGTGAGTGTTCTGTGAAAAATCTTCTGAGACTTAAATCATTTACTGCTCTTAACTTAAACTAGACAGGACTTTGCCTGGAGTTATGCTTTTGTTTGATCCAATAAACAATAAAATAATAATTATTTTCTGATTTTTTTTAAATCTCTGTGTTTTATGCTTGTCTCCCAGATTTAGTTACCTTTACTTTTTTAACAACAAAATTCTGTATCAAAAGCTCATGCATTACTTTAGTGAGATTTCAGAATTTTACGAATGCATTTTCTGTAAAAAAAAAAAAAGTTTTTTTTAAGTCTCAATAAAGCAAATAAAAAAGATAAAAAAATAATGTTAATGTTTACATTATTGCATTGTTTTGATTATTACATAAATAAATGCTTGGGAAGGGTGTTCAACCGAATCCCTTTGAAATATGCACCAATATCAGCAGATAAAACACAAACATACAAGATATTTAAGTCACTGTGTAAAAGGGTATAAATTATGTATGGACACATAGTTTTTTATCTGGACTTGCGTTCTTGCAAGCGCTAAATTTGAACATACCCGCCTAACTTGAACTAGGTTCGGTAGCCTGATTTAATTCCTGTTCAATAGCATTGCCTTATGATCTCAGTACATTTTCAATTATAAAGTACAAATAAATTAAAAAATACAAAATACAAATGATTTTTTTTTTTTAACTGCCCCAGCTGTTAGTAAATCATATATCTTCTGGAGAAATGCTAACGCGATCAAACATTTTCCACAACGTTGTATATAATCGTGCGCCATCGTGTCGTAATACTTCCTAGCCCGAAGAGGGAGCCCTTAAAATAAATAACATTTATTACAACTGGTAACACGGAAGTATCTGCTGTTTGAGGAAGACTGTTCACTTTCACGACTTAGTTCATCTTTCGATTGTTTTTAAATTACAAATCTAACAAATTCATATAATTTCGAAATTACTATTTATGGTTTCTGAGTAGCTGGTTGGATAACTTTCCGTTTGTAGTATTGAAGGGGCACACGATTTAAATAATGAAGTTAGAAGCAGATTTACATTAGAATCTGAGACGTAATTTTGCAATGTTTGGAAAGTATCACTACGACCGTGTCCCGCAGTCAAATCATGACCTGTGCGTATCTGCAGGTTACACGGGACAGTCACAGTACGTTCGTGGGGGAAATTCATTTGACTACGTCCCTAACGTAAATAACAACGATTATACAGGTAGTTATTTGCGTGGTAGTTACAAAGTACAAGTTATGAAATTATGTCATACGTTACAAATAACTTATTCCATACGTTTCGTTTGATTTATTAATCTGTCCTGCTAATTAGTTATGCTGGTATTGCAAAGCGACCTATCATTATCAAGCTAGTTACAGTAAATTGAAAGAGAAGGGATAGTTTACTGTATTCTGTACTACAACAAGCAGTGACGTTTTCAGCTACACTGGTTGATGACAGTGATTATTTAACATTACTATAGTTTTATAAAGAGTTTTAAAATAAGTCTGTATTTTATAGAAAGGGAAATTAAAGTAATCACCTGATGTTTCCTTTAGACAGATCTCAAGGTTGGCTTTCCTGGATATGCAACTTGATCGTCACGTTCCTCGTTTGGCTTTGCGTCGTTATAACCTTTCCTGTGTCCGGCTGGTTTGTCCTGAAAGTAAGCCAAAGTATCCTGTTGAACGAACTCACCCTGTTATCTGACCTACTAAGAAACACATCCCTGCTGTTTGTCACTAACAGAAATAAGTGGATCTCATTTCTGCACTAGATGAATGACGTAATTAATATTGTAGAATGTAATGCTAGTACGCTATCTGCCTTTCTCCAGGCGGTGCCCAATTACCAAAGAATCGTTGTGTTCCGCCTGGGCCGGGTGACTCCCCCAAAAGGGCCCGGAACGATCCTGATTTTGCCCCTTATTGATCAGTGGCAGAAAGTGGACCTACGGACCAGGGCTTTCAACATCCCACCCTGCAAGGTACAGAAACGCCCTGTACTCGGTGATTAAGGAAAGGGCAGCATTACTGGGCGTGCGTGCTGTGTCGGGTCGCTGTCAAGAGGTTCTCTTAAAACCCTGCTTCCCCTCCGTCAGGTTGCCACCGGAGATGGTGGGCTGGTCTCAGTTGGGGCCGATATCCAGTTCAGGATCTGGAGCCCGGTGATGTCTGTGATGGCCGTGCAGGACCTGAATGCCTCTACCCGACTCACAGCGCAGAACACCATGACCCACAGCCTTGGCAAGAGGACGATAAGAGAGATCCAGGCAGAGAGGGTCAAACTGGGCGAGATTCTCGGGGTGACGTTCCGCACCTAAAAGACTGGGAAACCTTTGGCCCACCTTTGGTCTTGCTAATCCGTTCAATTTAACAGCTGTGTGTGTTTTAATCGGGAAACCTGTATCGCGTTTGTAAATGTGCAGTCTTGTGCTCCCTCCACTCGCCTTGGCTATAGATGGATATAAATGAGACAACTCGGCAATGGGGGCTAGAGGTGGATCGGGTGGAGCTGACCTTGGAATCCGTCCTGAGTGGCCCCAAAGACGCGTCCTCTGGCCCCGTAATCTTGCCTCCCATGGTACCAGGGCTAGAGGCATTAACCGGTCCCATTCAGAAACTGGCCATGCATTTCCTGGAGTCTCACGCTGCAGTCTCCGAGCCGCATGTGACAGGTAACAGGCTTGTGGCCTTTACCTTTCCATGTGCTTGGGCCTTGTCCTGTTCACGGTGTCTGTTTCCCTGCAGGAGAATCGGTGCGCTGGATCGATGAGCAGATCTCCGGCGATCCTGAGGCGGTGAGGCGGACCAGTGTTGAGGAGCTGATGAGCGCAGTGGAGCTGCTCCTGTCTGAAAGCCTGGTCACTTCCGTGGGGGCCTGCTTCCAGTTCCACATCCAGCTTTGTGACGGGCAGAATAAGAGCTACTATGTGGATCTGAGTCAGGGTGAGGAGTCACCACTTTTAACCACTTGTTTTTACATACGCACAAACAATATATGACTATAGTAATTTTATAGTGATTCGTGTTTTTTTTAAGGTTCCCAGTGCCTATAGAAGTGTCCTGGGTAATGCCCTGAATGTGGCATGCCTCCTGCTGTCTTTTAAAGCTTTGAGTCTCAAGGCTGAGAAGGATGGATTTGGGGCATGTTGACGTGTGGAAGGTGTGTCCCTGTGCTTCAGGTAGCGGCCAGGTGGGAACGGGGGAACCCAGTGGAGAGCCGAACGTCACTCTGCAGCTGAGCGAGAAGGACCTTCTGGCCATGTTTGAGGGCAGCTTACGCCCCTTCAGGGCCTACACCAGCGGGAGTCTGAAGGTCCAGGGAGACCTGAAGACCGCTCTGAAGCTCGAGGAGCTCATCAAATTGATGAGGCAATAATGAGGCCTGACTACGCAAGACAGGAACTCAGACAAACTTAAACCCAAAATCCCAATGCACTTTTATGGTGATGTAATGAAAGTATCTTTCAATGATGTTGGTACTTCTTGCATTATGCGGCAGTAAATTTAACTTTTTTATACTCTTTTGTGTGGATATTTTTTATTATGTTGTGAATATGTTTAGGAAAGATTACTTCCATGTAATGTGTATTGGAATGCATGCAAAGCGTTACATGCAAAAACATGGAAATCTGAACAAAATCCTATTTGGAAGCACATACAATACACGGTTTAATGATGTTAAAGGAATGGGTTTCCTAACGCCGTGTTTCCTCATGGCCAGTTTATTCACTGGTTCTCTGTTTAGGGCATATTTCTATAAGGCTGACGCCGTATCCCTGATGGACCTGTCAGGAATGGCCTTGTGTTTTTTTGAGACAGCTGTTCGGAGAGAAAATATTCCTTTCCCAAGGTCGCTGTTTCTCTGGATGGGGGTGGGTTCCCAACCTGCTCCACCATGCCATGTTTTTGTGGTAAATATATGGTGAACGGTGGAAGTGTGAGCATCTGAACGCATTGTTTGGCTGAGGAAAATGACCCAGACGTGTTTACCTAGCGTTTTAAAATGCCACGGTGCTCGAGGCGTCAACACTACAGGAAACGCGAGTCGGCTGAAACACTGGAGGCTGGGCAGGGCCTTGAAGCCGGGCAGGGCAGGGAGGGGTGCGGTGTATATAAAGGCTTGGTGCCGGGTGGCCTCCGAGAGAAACGCTATGACGGCTAAGTGGCGCCCGTGCTTCAGAGCCGCGGGCCTCCTCCAGGGGGGCAGAGGCGGACGGGTTCTGACCAGGAGCGGTCACGGTGACAGCGTGCCCACCGTCAGACTGGGCGCCCACGCACAATGGGGCACTGGTGTCCGGCCGTTCGACGAGATCCCTGGGCTCTGGAAGAACGGAGCGGCCAACCTCTACACCTTCTGGAAACTAGACGGGTTCAAGAACCTTCACCGCATCATGCTCCATAACTTTAACACTTTCGGACCTATTTATCGGTAAGGGATAATGGGGACTTATGTTAGCTGTAACGCTGCTATTTCATATTGACGAGGTTCTGAAGTGTTTTTGCATATTTAACAATCTGTACGTGCATGCTTTTTTGTCTTTTCAAATGTGGGCAAATTAGAATTATAGTAAATGGGACATATTTTGACATACAAACCCATTGAATAGGACATATTTTGACATACAAACCCATTGAATAGGACATATTTTGACATACAAACCCATTGAATAGGACATATTTTGACATACAGACCTATTCAATAGGTTTGAATGTCCTTGTACTATTGCGAAATGATTTCTCCCATTAAACCCACTCCCCACTGTCTGGCAAAATACATAGAATACCAGCAGAATACGGATTTAGCATTATAATTGTGTCCTTAACATGCAGGGAGAAAATTGGTTACTATGAAAGTGTGAACATTATCAACCCAGAGGACGCAGCCATCCTGTTTAAGGCAGAAGGCCATTACCCCCGGAGGCTGAAAGTGGAGGCGTGGACGTCATACAGAGACTACAGGAACCGCAAATATGGAGTCTTGCTGAAGTAACGTTCCCCGCGTGCTACTTATCCGTTTTAATGCATGCTGACATTTTCCAAGTTAAAAGATTTTATTTATACTCCTTCCTGATATTGCGTGCGTACATGATGTAACCGGTTACTTAGGGTATGTGGAGGTGTTTCAGGTGGTGTTTCCTTACGATCTTCTTATGGACCGTTCTCCACAGGAACGGGGAGGACTGGAGGTCAAATCGGGTCATTTTGAATAAGGAAGTCATCACCCCAAAAGTTCTGGGTAACTTTGTGCCCCTGTTGGACGAGGTGGGCCAGGACTTTGTGGCACGAATACATAAGAAGATCGAAAGGAGTGGAGAGAACAAATGGACAACCGATCTGTCTCAAGAACTCTTCAAATTCGCCCTGGAATGTGAGGCGTGGCCTTGGCTAATACTGGTCAAGTTGAAGGTGTTTTAATAGACAGGGGGTCACTAAATATGCTGGAAGTTTCAGCTTAGACAAAGATCCAGTGGTTTCTTTTTTTTGTTGTTTTGTTTTTAAATTCCTGTCTTTTGCCATGTCCCGTCTGTGTGTGTGTGACCTCTGACCTTTCCCTCTGTGCCTGTCGCTCAGCGGTGGGCTCGGTTCTGTATGGGGAGCGCCTGGGGCTGCTATTGGACTACATTGACCCTGAAGCCCAGCACTTCATCGACTGTATCTCCCTCATGTTCAAGACCACCTCCCCCATGCTGTATATCCCCCCTAGCCTGCTGCGCCACCTAAGGGCCAGGGTGTGGCGAGAACATGTGGAGGCGTGGGACGGCATTTTCAGCCAGGGTAGGTAGGGCCAGACTAAACGCCCGCCGCCTTTGTGAGCGGCTTTTAGATGCACGAGCGCTGTAGCCGCTCTGCGGTGTGAGCTCATTAACTTTAACGTTCATTAGCTTTTAGCGTTCATTAGCGTTTAGCGTTCATTAGCTTTTAGCGTTTAGCGTTCATTAGCGTTTATTCTGGCTCGGCAGCGGACCGCTGTATCCAGAACATCTACCGCCGACTGCGGCAGGAGTCCAGCACTGACAGGAAGTACCCTGGTGTCCTAGCCAGCCTGCTGCTGCTGGACAAACTTTCCATCGAGGACATCAAGGCCAGCGTCACGGAGCTGATGGCTGGAGGCGTGGACACGGTACCCAATGGCACACCGTGCGTCGCCGGCAGGCGTGACCATCCCACTGAACACAAATCCAGCACAAATGAGCACGTTGTGAGGGGGCCCTGCAGTGAGCGGTGAGCGGCATGCCTGTGTTGCAGACTTCCATAACCCTGCTGTGGACCCTGTATGAGCTCGCCCGGCACCCTGACCTGCAGGAGGAGCTGAGGGCTGAGATTGCGGAAGCCAGGGTCTCCTCACAGGGAGATCTGCTGCAGATGTTGAAGAAGGTTCCCTTGGTGAAAGGAGCTCTGAAGGAAACGCTGAGGTATTATAAGAAGGTGCAGGGCGACTATGTAGGAGAAATGAGTAAGGCCTTTACTGAGTGCCAAACCATTACAGAAACGTACCATTTATAAGAGCTTCCTGGAACCTTTCCTTGCCTTGAATTCGCAAGAAAGTGAAGGATTTTGTAGCAGTGCCACCTACTGGTACCTCAGCTTAAAGTGCACTTTTCCCCGCCAAAGCTTTAGCTTCTCATATTGCTCTGAGATGTATTTTTCTTTTTCTTTTTTTTAGTGTTGGGACTTATTTGTGTTAAATTATGTAAAATATGAATGCTGGCATAATGCCATTGGTGCAGATATTACATTGTCTCTTTCACCTGCAGACTGCATCCTGTAGCTGTCAGTGTGCAGAGGTATATAACTGAAGACATTGTGATCCAAAACTATCATATTCCATCTGGGGTGAGGAACGGTTTGTGTTAATCATGACTAATCATGGTTCCTACATGCTCAGCGTTATCGATCACAGTGATTTTCTGCTGCCTTGTCTTTCCTGCTGAGTGAACCCGTGTCTCCGCCCAGACCCTGGTCCAGCTGGGACTGTACGCTATGGGCCGCGACCCCCACATCTTCCGGCGGCCCGAGCGGTACACGCCCTCCCGCTGGCTGAGGACGGAGAGCCAGTACTTCAGGAGTCTGGGCTTCGGTTTCGGACCTCGCCAGTGCCTGGGCCGCAGGATCGCGGAGACTGAGATGCAACTCTTTCTCATACACGTGCGTGCAGGCCTGGCCAAAGTCAGATTCAGCTATTTTAAATAAATGTCTATGGTAGAATATCTTGCACAAAGAATTGCGTTTAGCTACAGGTCTCATACCAGCCTTGTGACTTGCTCCTCCAGATGCTGGAGAACTTCAGGGTGGAGAAGCAGAGACAGCTGGACGTGAGAAGCACCTTTGAGCTCATTCTGATGCCAGAGAAGCCCATTTTGTTGACCTTAAGACCACTTCACAAGTGAAGGTAATGGAGCAGAAAAAATGGGGGTTTACATCTTCAGGTGACAACTGAGGACACCTCGTTTGACTGAAGCGACGCCACGTGTGTTTTTTCATTAAATGTTTTTGTTTCCTTCCTGCAATGTTTTTCCATGTGGTTCATTAAAGTTCTGCATTTATTTTGGCAGAACCTGAGCAAACAAATACAATTATGAGCTAACAAATTATATCTAGCAGCCATTGTAATTATGTACATTTTTTTAAATGATGAAAAAACTGCACAGCACTGCCAGACCATTGAAAATGGCCACAAATGGGAGGGAATTGTGGTCTACATCAGTGAGTCTCCGTACCTCCTGCATCATCTTCAGTTCAACGAGCGAGAGACGATCTCTTGTGGAAAGCACAGATCATCAACGCGGCGTCTGAGCGAGAGGCTACTGTAAAACGGAAAGGAAATTCACTTAGACCAGCTCACAGTGGCTTTTAATATTCTTCAATAGCTTTCTGCGGACGGTAATCTGCCAATTTTGCACCATCACTGGCAACATAATACAGGTTCCGTGTTATGAGGGCAATGGATCACCGAGCTCAGCCAGCAATCGAGCTGGCCACTTGGCATTCAGATTTACACAATACTTTTTCAATTAATAAATTCCCTTCATATACCCCTAACCTGACTTTATGAGGTACTAACGCAGGGTGACATCACAGTGTGAATATTCTGACCTGTGGAGGGTCATTGAGGATCATGGGGAACGTTGGAGAAAAGCCATGGGTGGTTTCCCCCAGTCTGGTCAGCATCTCCTGCTTCTCTCTCCCCCACTGTCTGGCATTCTCCATCAGCTGAAACAGGACACGCCCACACACTGGCACACATGCATGTGCAACGGAACACCGCCGAGACTTGTGGGTGGGTGTGGGTGGGTGTGGGTGCCTACCTGGCTCTCCAGCGTGGAAACGCGCATCTGCACTCTCTCCAGCTGACTCAGCAAGTTGAGCTTTTCACAGTCCAGCTCCTGAGCCAGACACAGGTCACACTCATGAACTGGGACCAGTGCCGTCATGGATTTATTCAGTATAAAGCGACTTAATGTAACGTAGATTGTATTCACTGGCCAAGTGTTCAGTACAAACAGGGGGCTTAAGGATGAGGATATAACAGGGTAGCGTGCCTGGTTATGGAGCTCACCGGTGAGGATATAACAGGGTAGCGTGCCTGGTTA
>JAOVYW010005818.1:0-11971 GCA_025775045.1 Hiodon tergisus
GCGTCCGCATTTTATAATATATATATATATATATATATATATATATATATATTACAAGTATTTGAATTAATTAATTAATGCAATGGATGTGGCTTAATTCAAATTACAATTGTACATGCCCAGTACTAATTTAATGAAAAAAGTAAAACTAAATCCGAATATAAACACTACGGTTTTTTTTAAAGGTTTTAGCCAGTGTCTCTATTATTCCAACACAGAGCCGTGCGGGTTTTGTTTAATTTGAAGCGGTGTTTTTTATTTTAACTGTCACGGCCTACTGTAGTCTACCAAGTAAAATCTGCCTTCTTCCTACCTTTCGAACGGAACCCATTCACGGGTTTCATACGTCTCCATTGGTTTCCACTAGTGATCACATTTTTTAAACAAACGTAGTTCATTCCGCAACACTCGAGCCGAATATACGGTTTGATTAATTTTGTTGTATATGTCTAATCATGTTCTAAAACGTCATTCAATTTAAAAACAATTGCATTTTTAAAATGTAAGCTTTTAAACATGTGTTATCATTCAAGCGCTTATTTACCTCATCTACCCCCCAAACAAACATTAGCTTCATAGTTCATATCAATTCCCAATAAATCACAAAAAGCAAGTATTTGTGAAAATGTTCATGATGAAAATTATGTATATGGAATAAAAATCCCTGTGGTTCTCATGTTTAAACATGTTGCATAGAATTTAAAGTTAATTAGCAAGTTAGCTTTACAGCTCCTTGTTGAACAGATTCAAACATGGGTATCACATACGTATCGAGTTGGCGAACCAGTTAGGCGCTGTCCGCGGTGCTGACATCTACGATAAAGTTTCTTTCTGGTGCGGGATGTAACTATATCACCCTGCCTCAAGGTTAAATTGATTACAGTTTTGATATAATACATTATCGTAACCTGGATTGATGAACGCACAACCTGGACTTCCGGACAGTGGATGCCGGTAATATGGTCTGAGTACTCTTTTCCCTACACCTGGACGTGTTTTGTTTGTAAAAAGCCATCAACACACATTGCCTGTTCCATCCGCCAATTTCTCTGGAGTCATTGGCTCCGCTTATTACTCTGCATGGTAGACGGCAGTGTACCAAGGGATACCAAGCCACTTAATGCAAACTAGGTGCACCTCATGGCGCAAACGTTGTTTCCTTAAGTATGTTCCAATATTCCAAGACGATAACGCCCCCATACATACTACTAAAAGAGTGGGCTCATGAACAAAGTTATGAACCATCCTTGGCCTCCGAAATCACCAGATCTGAACATCATTGAACCTTTATAGGAAGCGTTGGAACGTAATGTACTGTGTATATTTTTACCTCCTAAATCTCTCATAGAACTGAACTAGGCAAAGGGTGGTCCAACACCTCAATAAGATCTGTGATATGCACAGACACATACCAAAATCTTATTACTGCATTCAAAATCTGTGCTTCAACACACACACACACACACACACACACTTAAAATTTCAAAAGAGTAAAACTATTTTTTGGCATGGATGTGGTGGTTTTAAAAGTGAGGCATAGCTTTAGCAGGCCTGACCAGTTTGCAGAACAAATAATGGAATCTAAATCCTCAGCCACCTAGTTCTGCACCATCAGCTTAAAAGACCACCGGCTTATCACTGTTTTTGCTCTCCCCACAATGGGATGCTTAATTTTCTTTTATTTGAGGATAGATCTTAGTTGGATCAACTTCCGTTTAATCTAAATGAACGAGTAGAGTGTTTATTTTCTTTGTAGATGAAAATGGTTCAGTAGGCTATAGAAAGTTATTGGGCTCATCAGTCAAAAACTTAAAAGTAGGCTATGATATGCAAGAAACCGAGAGAAAAATATTTCAGCCAGGACAAATGAAGATTATTAGGAAAAGGATGGAGGGCAAACCTCAAACCAAGCAGATGAAGGAATACCATGAATTTTAAAACTGAAGCACAAAACTACATTCTAATATTAGACTAATATGCTATACCTAACCAATTAACTTGGTTAAATAACCAATTAACTTGGTTAAATAACCAATTAACTTGGTTAACCACACACTGAAGTTGAGGATATAACAGAGCAACAGCTTAAAAGGCTGAAGAAGTTTGATACCAATATAACCAACTCAAATCAACCCCCCCTAGACCCTGGGCTTTTATCTGCCCTAGCTTGGGATTGAACTTCTGTTGTCTCAACAGACAAACTATTAGCTTGTTGAGCCAAAGTCTGAAGCTCGAGAAACTATTCGTACTTTTGTCTTTAACTCATGGGAGTGAAATTTCTGTCCGCGGCGAGCCTGTTCACAATGAGCTCTCCCCTCTAAATATGCACAGCGACCTCGGCCGACTAATCTGTTCAAGGCATCTATTCCACCCTGAGACAAGTTTACGGGTTAAACTTGGTTCGTCACAACCTCCTTAGAGACGAGATAAATGTAGCCGTTGTGCTGCGCCTTTTAACATGTTGTGTGGAATTGTGTTCTGGCATGGGTAAAGACGACATGGGCCTATGTTGACTTCCGGCTGGTTCAGATCCGGGTTGACTGAATAAATTCACAAAGCAAAAACACATGATGCCTGCTGCTCCACACTCCTCTCTCATTCACAGAGAAGTAGATTTGTTCTTTAACAATCAAACTTTATATTGATTATCAAATGGTGTCCTGTAAAGCATTGTCTCTTTTTCTTAGAAATCTTGGAACTCTGGACATCTGTTCGGCATCACGATCGGCGATGAGTCCCCTCTGTCTTGAGTCAAGATATCTGAAGCACAAGCTAGGTTTGTTTGCATCCTGTTCGCAGAATGAATCGCAGCAGACATCAAGGTGTTAAATCCATGAATGACAGCATGCGTCGTTTGGCTATAATGGAGTTAACTTAGACAGGATGAAAGGTTGATTTTAACAAAGAGGAATTTCATAAAAATTGAAAAATGTAGAGAATTTATGCTATGAGTGGTGTTGGAATGTAGCACTGCAAAAAAATCTTTAGAATTGACAGAACCATTCAAGGGCACAGAATAAGTCAGTCAGTCATTTACACTTAAAAAGACCAGCATATTGATTGGAAATTGTAAACCAATCTTACATAAAATGCGGCAGAGCATGAAGGTAAATGGTGGGAAGGGTTCTGGGTCAACAAGAAAAACATCAGCAAGAGTTCTTCTCCAGGGCAGGGATATATGTGATGCCCCACTCTCTCTCTCTTCGTAAACATGATGGGTTGGAAAGCAAAGCACAAACAACGGTTTTCAGTGTATGATTCAAAGAAAACATTTATTGATGAGAAAACACTGACTGCTTAGGAAGAAATTAGCTAGTCAACTCTAAGACAATCAAGGTCAATGCAGAACCATCTATTGAGTGAAATGGCATAGCTGTCTGAGACTATACTGTATTTTTACCCATTTCATAATGTTTTACACTAGGCGTCATGTGTTTGCGTGACAGATGCCTCTAAGCAGGGAGATAACACTTTACATTTATGTCTGTACATTGCGGTTAAGTTAACCTAAAGTACTTTAGGTTTAGTACTGGGTGGACTGTTAGTAATAATACACGGCTTTGTCTTGTTCAGGTCTAATAAAATGTTTTGGTTTTTTTTACCCATCTGGAATGACTTCACCTTAAAATATGCAATTTTTTTTTTTTTGTGTGTTGCACAATTATTATATATATATATATATATATATATATATATATATATATTTTTTTTTTTATTTACAACAGTGCCATCTACTGATGACTACTTTATTACTTTAATAATGCTTGATTAGTATCGGGGTGTTTTTACAGATTTGTCACTAAGAGTGGAATAGATTGCATTTTCCAGAATCCTAGTGCCACATGGGAAAAACAGGAAAACTATTCACTGAAGCCAGGGGCATTCAAAATAACTCCTGAAAAATGACCAACGTAAAAGTAGACAGATATAGAATAATAAGGGGTCAGTGATTCGTCATGTTTTGGAAGGATGGAGGTTAGAGAGCCTACAGTGGACCACAGGTGGTTTGTTCTTGGTTCTTGTTTAAACAATGGAGATTGTGCCTACAGTGGACCACAGGTGGTTTGTTCTTGGTAATCAAGTAGAAGTTGAGTAAATTAATTTAATGTCAAGTGCTGTGTGACATTATATAGCCTAATAAACTATGGCGGCATACAAAAGCAAAAATGTGCTGAGATGCAAGGGAAGGTAATATAGCCAAGATCATCAGCGTCTTTCCCACCTCCTAGTAAGAGAAAAATGATAAGGAGGAAAGGCTCTTTGAACCTGAAGATTCTATTGACAAATTTCATTCTGACTCCACAGCAGAGAGCCTCTGTATGAGAAGGCTGTACCACTAGATTTAGTTTCCGCTACTCTTGGGACGGTCAAATACCGGGCCTCTTGTGAGTGAAGTGATCTCTAGGGATTGTAGGGGGCTAGGAGGTCTTTTAATAAATACAAGGCCCCAAGACCATATAATACCTTAAAAGTACATTAATGAAAGTACCCCCAAGTGTGGGTAACCACTGAAGTGATGTTAAGACTGGGGTGACATATTTTTGCCTTGACTTTGATCCTAGCAGCAGCTGGGAAAGTGGGTGCCGGAAGAATGGCATTATACATTAGTCTAGTCTAAAGAATGTATACGCTTTTTTTAGACAATTTTAGCAATATGAAAAATACTACTCATAAAAGACCTTGGGAGAGTAATTGATAATCTCTCATTTGAATACCATGTCAAAAATGTAAGAACAGCTTATTGGGAGGCACTGATTTGCCATCGAGCTGGAAAAACGTGTGTTGCTCCCACAGTCTTGACTTTGCTGAATACTATCAGTCAACAGAACAATTGGCTTCAGCTGTAAAGTTGACAGTCGCATTGGTATATGTTTATGTATGAAACTATTCTAGGCATACATCATGAATAAGCACCTTACTTCCAAACGTTTTTATGCAGTCTGCTGGAGCAATCAGTGTAGAGGGTTTTTTATTTGCTTTGAACAATCTTTTAGAAAAATCACAAAAAATACAAAGCTGTAAACTGGACCTCCTCTTCCATGTAAAACTCAATCACACCCCGGCCTGCCTACAGAGCTTCTGTGCCCCCCCATTTATAAAAAAAAGATTTTTTTTCATTGTTTTCATAATTAGGCCCCCCCACGAAAATGAAATGCCCTTCCACTGATTAGCTTCTGCCGCCGGTACTGATCCCAAAACATTTCAAGAATTTTTTTTCACTGATGTTTTCCTTTTCACCATTTCGGCCATTAAAAAGGAAAGCTTACAATGCTTTGAATTGGTCTGGAACAACGTTATCAGAGATGTATTTGAACACATTTTGAGTTGAATTTTGCGCAATAAAAAGGCAGTATAACAATCTTGTTACAGTGGCCCATCCGTGAAAGTCGACACTCAACATTTGCTGGTTGTGGGTATGCCCACCTACCACCTAGCAGGCACGGATACCCAGGTTCATTTAGATACTTGGCACACACAAGCCAGACACAGAAGTGAGGTTACAATCACCTTTATTAGATTAAAAATCATAGACAAGAATATTCAGGCTGCTGTGGCAATTACCCTGACCTCCTAAACTGCTACTCAGGATCACAGTTCCCAGTACAGGGAGAACAGCTACAATTAACAGCAGCAACCCATATTACATAGCAACGCAGTTACACAGCATCACCCCATAAAACGCACATCAGCCTGAGCCAGCCTTGACTGGAAATACGACAGCTTAATATGATTGACAGCACCGTTTGGCCTGGAGCTAGCCTACCTTTCAGAGCTGAATTTTAATTGGACGACATAGCTAGGACCGCTTCAGATCCAACTAAATGAAAAATCACCAAAGAGCGAGAGTAAGATGGCGAAAATAAAAAAGGTCGACGGTTACGGTTCTCTCCAATGCGACCATTTTGCATTTGTGGAGAAGTTGGTTGTCCGCAGTGTCTACATATTGCGTCACTCAAGTCAACAGTTAAGAGACATTTTTAGATGCATCGTTCGCAGCAAAATATTTCCGATGGGAACTGCAGGGAAAAAAAAAAAAACACCAGACACCAGCAGCAGTTAGCATGGATGAACAAAGTATGGGATCTGAATTGAGAGCTTTGCGGGTGCTCTGGAGACGGGAAACCATGTACAGATGGAGAATACGTTAACAGACTGCAAGCTCAGTGTACCTTAAGAACTGTTGAACGATCTCCCATACGAGGATAACATTATCCAACAAACTCGAGAAGTTTCTGTAAGGTTTTTCTGTTTTGGTGTACTATTTGGTTTGTTCTGAAAAATACCAAATAAAAGGCGTACACCTTCACCTTGTGTCTCCGTCTCCAGCCACTCTCAGACCGGGTACGCCCTCGCGTGCTACAGGGTGCACTTATTGTTAATCACTTGTTTATGATACCCTTTTATCAACTTTTGAGGTGTCTTAGCAGTGCTAGAAACCAGCACACTGGCAGTGAAAAAATTAGGTGCTTTTATGTAGTATTGTGTGTAGTAGCTTACACTGCAGTGAGCTTGGTTGTCCCAGAATGGGGAAAAAAATGCAGGGTTATTGCCACCTACTGGTGTTGTATATAACTACCAGAGCTGCAACCAAGCGCAAGTCTAACAGTACTGGTGTTGATATTACATTAATCTAAATCTAATACACGAGCAGTGGCTCTTTTGAAAAATGTCTTACATTTTTTGTTTTTGAGTTGAATGGTTGCACAATGAGACAATCCCTGTTACTCCCAAACATCACCACTTGGCTTGAAGATATCGCCGCGTTGATGTCCCATCCCCACCTCAGACTCAATATGGCTAAGGCAGAACTTCCGTACCTCTCAAGGAGCTTCAGGAAACGATAACCTTTCGTGTTACAAAGGCCAACACAACTCTTTTAAAAGTCAGGGACTTAATGAGGGGTGTGGGAGAACTTTTGCAGAAACTAGAGAAGTGAATGCACTATTTTTGGCAGCTAAGCAGATGTCCCGAGTTAAAAGTGAGACGTTGAAATCCAAGGAGCGTGAATTTCAGGGTGTAGTTCACAATTTTATACAAGAGGGCATGACATTGACGCAATAATCCTCATAAAACTGGCGTATACGTGTGACATTTTCAACCAGCTGTTAAACAACAAACCGAGAGAGATTTCGCGCACATTTTGAGAGTGACAACGTTATCCTGACTGCAGTTCTCAAAGAGCAAATCCTGTGACTCTGCAGTCTCATGCTCAGGTTTTCGAATGTGGATATTGGAACCTTCTGGAATCATGCACAGAGTGAATTCCAGATGCAGGCTGGACGGGAAATAAAATTCCGACGCCACTCATTCAGGACAACGCCCCTTCTATGTTGTCATAGCAACCAAAACAAAGCAAAGGAATAGAGTGATAACTCGGGGTCACACGCTCGTGGTCAGCCTTAAACCAATCGGGCCACAGCTTGATGTAATCATCTCCAGAAAAGCAAACCCAAGTCAGACATCAGTTGTCAAATGATTAATGAATGTGTAAGGTCTTGAATATGTGAGATAAAAAAAAAAAAATCCTGTAACAGAGCACCGGTCAGGAAACTGTCACCATAAAATGGGGTGTTGTGTTTTAGCAACAACTGTAACGTAAATAATATTTTAGAACTAAATGTTTGTTATATTTACAGGTACACTACCGCTGCTGTAGTTATTTAACGGTTTGAGTTTAGTTTTACTAAAGAGAGTCATTCTAACCATGCTTAATTATGGGAGACTAACTCTCATAATTCTCCCATAATAACTCCCAGTCTGTCCCCCCTAACATCCAGCTTTAGGGGTGGGCCCGCAGAACCCCACCAAACATTCCTCGAATGAAATGTGGAAACTTGACACCCCATTTACACCCACATCTCTTGAGGTGCAGAGATTTGAAAAGGAGCGAGATGATCTTCTGATTTAAGCTTTCCTGGGATGACGCACAGGAGCTTCTGGAGGGAAAAAAAGATTGGAGCGACATTTATAAAAAATTGATGGAACGTCTGGCTGCCTGGAGTCAACTATATGCGAGTGTGTTTCGGGAAAACTATGACGATCGTCCTGAATTTGAAGCGAGTTCTTGTCAGTGCTAGAGTCTGGAATTTGTAAAATTAATATTGTATAAAGCAGAATCCTCAGGTTTAGATTCATTCTTGTTTTCTCAACTAAAATTGTTTGTAGTATTCAGCAATTGACAAAACCAATTTTTGTCTGCTTCATTGTCTTCAAATTTGTTGCACACAGTAAGAAACTATGGGATATAATATAAATGAAATACATCAGGGGTAAAAAATATTTCCTCAAGTGAAATGTATCTACGTTTTTAAAAAAAAGGGTTTCAAATAAAAAAAAAAAATTTTTTTAAATCGGTGTCACATGTTCCATATTATAAAGCTTAAAATGCAGACTCTTGGTTCATCCCACTACTCTGTCAGTGGGCTTGCTTTTCAGAAACAATGAGAACAAGCTGGAATGGGAGGGTTGAGGGGCTGACTCACAGAGTAGCATTCCAAAACACCTTCATTATATTTCTTTTCTCTGATTTTTGTGAGTGTCAAAATGAAAAACCCTGATTCGCACAGTTGTGTGGATGAAAACGGCAACGGGAATGTTGTTGACAGAGGAATAATATTCCATGGCAGCCAAAAGTCCAATTTGGTATATTGAAGCTTCAGACTGCTGCCAGATGATCGTTCCCTCGGCAGGGTTTCCAACACAGTGGACACACAATGCCTTCAGCTGCAGGAACCACTGAGAATGGGTCAGAATCCATATATATTGCCTTTCCGAGGGTTATCCTGCTAATTCTCTTCAAATTTATTTGGCAGCTGAGTCAGATGCTAGGACAAAACTTTTGAGGCATTGATGTTTGAGGCGACATGTTCCACTACGTAAGTTTCTTTTTGAATTCTTAAATTTCGTCCGAAAATAACAATGCACCACCTTTTCTTCCAAAAGGATAGACACGTTCACATGGTTCAACTAAGAAAATATGTCTAAGTAGCTCACCGAGGTAATGATGTGCCCGGGGGGACACTTCTGAGATATCGCTTCAGAAGTTTGAAGTTACAACATTTAAATGGAAATATTTTTTTGGGTTTTCCACTGTGTTTAATAAGTAAGTGTCTCCAATTTTGGTGGTTTCAGCGATTCATCTGGAACCAAATCACCAAACACCATTTTTTTTACAACGTGCCCTAGGTTCTGAGTCACCCATCACTATAAAGCCAAACCGAATAATACTCAAGGTTTTATTTTCTGGATTAATTGAGGGGTTTGGTAGTTGGCAGGGTTGAGTAGTTGACATTTCGGTTGTGAATGGAGTGTTTTTTACGTAGAATTGTTACTGCCAGTGAGCATTTGATTGGCCAGCATGATGCAGTCACAAAATGTGCCGTCGCTGAAAAAAGAAGCTAAATGTTGTGGACGTTTTCAGTGCTTCTGACTGAAGCTTCCGGTTATTATAATGTGTAATATTTTCAGAGTATTGGAACATAGCACTGTGTTTTAGGTAAGCATGCACAGGTTTTTATCAATGTATTGCATCCATTCAGGACATTGCATTTAAGAATCTAAAATATTACGCACTTCAACATCTCCTCAGCATGGAAAATGCCTACTGATAGACATTTGATTGCGATATAAATGCGTTGGAAGGATATCACTGCCAACTTCTGTAGTGGATGACAAAGGGTGGTAGTAGCATATATGGTGTGGATTTAATAATAATTTACAGTTATGCAAAGAAGAAAATTAATCAATTACACACACACACAAAATACATATTAGGCAGATTATAGGGCCAATGAGGAGTTTGAGACCATGCCTGCTTACCTGAGTAAAGAACGAGAATGACACACTTTATCTACATATGCAAATAAAAATAAGCACACCTCTCACCGTTTCCTTCTTATCTTATGCTGACCAAGGTTGATGTTCACCGTGGACTAAAGCCTGTCTGGTGTATCCTTGAAGCGGACAGAGGGCTTCCGGATGAGGGGACTAAAGCCTGTCTGGTGTATCCTTGAAGCGGACAGAGGGCTTCCGGATGAGGGTGAACAGGAGGCTAACTGTGAGGGGAGGGAATCAGTCAAGCTACCCAAACATGTTAAGATGTGGGGTGAATTAAGAGGATGAGGGGTGCAAGGGAGGTCTGTGAGGGTGAAATGGCTCCATCTGGTGGTCACCTAGTAACATTTCCCCCATGCTTCTCCCTTCTCCCAGGTTACGAACACCAACAATCACCAGCTCTACAAAAGCACCTTCTTTACCTGACGTTGGTGTGGAGTAGTCTGGTGGTAAACAAAAAAGTGAAGAAGGGTGAATTGCGAACTGATTAAAAATGTGAGAAGACCTTGTTTGGTGGAGGACCCACATTGTGTTTGACCCCAGGATCGTTTGAGAACCTGACCTGACTCTGCTAGGCCTGTGGATTGCTCTACACTGCAGTATTTTGTGGGCACATGCAGCTGTGCTTTGACTGGTATTGACGGTTGTTGAATGCGTAACCTCTGGTCATTGCCACTCAATTAATATCAGCAATTTTGTTGTCAAGGGTGACGACAATCTTGTGGGGCCATGTGTGTGTCGAAATAGGGGAATTTTATATTTATATATATATATATATATAATTATTTCACATTTAATATGGAACCTAATCCTGCACCTTTCCATCCGCATTTACTAAAAATTCCCTCTGGTCCTCTCTCGTCTCTCTCGCTCTGTTTAAATTTTTAAACAGACGGTGGCATAAATCTGGAATAACATTGAGAAGCTGAAAAACTATTTAGTAGGTATCGGTGTTGAAACTGAGCTGGTATTTGTTTTGAAGCTAATAATTCTGGTGTCATGACAATCCTAATTAGAATATTACTCTGTTTCAACAGTCAATGTAACTGAACATTATTAAAGGTTAAATAAGGCCTGCTTAGAAAAAAATGAATCCATTCTGCTTCTGCGGCTGAAGGGCACTACATGATGAAATAAATAAATGTAAAAAAAAATCTTTAAACTAATTGGTCATCCCTGTTTTTTCAGTATAGGAGGGCTTTTTCCCCCACTCTTATAACAGAATCCACATTATTTATTTTCACAAAGAAATGGAAACAGAAATAATGTATTTTTAACACCCACAGAGAAAATCTCACGGTGGTGATTTTTAATTTAATTTTAAAAATGTATTTTATTACCAGAGACTGGATTGTCAACAGCTCATTTTAAATGAAATGTGCATTCTGGAACAAAAGTGTCCCCAAGTGGTTACATTAAGCAGTGCCTTCTGCCAAAACGTGAACGCTCACCAAGAACACTGAACTGGAATTGCTTAATGCGATCTGCAACCTGTCAACCCATCTTTGGGTCTTCCTGTAGTCACTGACCTAAAAACACTCCTACAGCATGGTATGTCTTATTCCGAGTGTAACCTCCTTGTCCCTTTATCAACCACTCTTTAACTTCTGTGCTTAATATCACTGCAAACGTTGCCTTCAAAATTGTTTCAATTATACAACCAATGTGTCGTCACAACAATAACAGAATAGTTAAATATTCAAATGCCACCAAGCACCACTGTTTTTCTGAAAAGTTTGTTTGAAACGGCGATCTAACCAAGCAACTTGTCGAATAACCGGGGACACTATTTGCCAGTTTATCCTTTTCAGTTTCTACAGACGACTGCTGAATTTTACTGGAAACCCAGATGACCTCCACCAAAGGCAACAGACAATCCACCTCAAATGTAGAGAAGAAAATAAACCTGAAAGGTGAAAAAAGATTTCACAAAGTCAACACGGGAGCCCAAAACTAAATGGAAATTTTACACAGTAATGATAGTAAAAACTCCCCCTAGGTATAACTGTCTATCTAAATAACCCCTAATTTAACTACGGTAGTAGTAGATACTTCCACCACATATCACACACTAAGAAGAAATCATTAGGAGACTAATGCTGTGCATAAGGTTGTGGTAATGTGGTCACACACACAC
>JAOVYW010005825.1:0-11733 GCA_025775045.1 Hiodon tergisus
GACGCCCTTCCTTCACCCACTGCAGGACCGGTCCGATCTCCGGGTCTTTGGTCTGCAGGCGGGCCAGCTCCCAAGGCAGCACCTCCAGACCGGGGGCCATTGGCCGACACTTGGGAGGCTGCTTCTGTCGCCTCCTCCAGTGTCGAGCCCCCGCCGCCACATCCATGGCGACGCGCTGGGAGGCCCCCTCGTTGCCACCTTTAGCGAGGAGGGGTACACTGCCGCCGGGGAATGAGAGCCGAGGTGGACAAAAGTCCAGCCGCGCCTCTAGGCTGGTGAGGAAATCCAGCCCGAGGATGCAGGCCTCGCGGATCGGGACTAGCCAAAAGCGGTGTTGCAACCGCTGGCCCCCGACTTCCACCCAAGATAGGCTGCTCCCCTGAGTCCGCATCCTCTCCCCCGTCACTGTCCATAGTGTCAGTGTGGAGGCCCCCTGTTTTCGCTCCCGGAATGGCGAGAACCGCTGGGCGGAGAAGGGTGATGGTGGACCCGGAGTCGACCAGGGCCCGACACGCCTGACGACACGGGTGAGTCACTTTAGCTGGCGACCTGTCGGGAGCGAGCACGCTTTCGGCGTGGGAGGCTAACCTCCGGGCCTGGTCGAGGGTGGAGGGTGCCGCTAGCCTCACGTGCCGGCGGAGCTCTTCCAGGTGTAGGCCCCGGAGGAAGGCCTGGAGGGCGAGTGTTTCCTGCACCCCCTGCGGAAACTCGGGATAGGCTCGCCGAACCAGGTAGCGAGCGTCGGCGGCTAGTGGGCCCAGCTTCGCCCCCGGCCTCCTCCTCAGCGCCGACAACTTCTCCTGCCAGGCGCTCGTGACGAGGGCCTCGTAATCCAGCCACCGCTCTTCGGGTACATCCAGGAGAGCCTGGCGAGCGTCGCCCTCAAGGGACATAGCCAACTGTCCCGCTCGCTCCTCCATGGTCCACCGCCGAACTGGGCCAGGTAGGTCTCCCAGTTGCCGGACCCATCGAAGCGCGGCAGCCGGATCTTCGCGCCCCCCAGCAGTCGTGGTGCGCCACCAACGGTCGCTGGTGCCGGCTCTGCCGCTCCCCTGGGGTCCCGGGGCCTGGTGCTGCCATGGGCGGGGGAAGCGCTTCTAGCCATCCCTGTTACAATACTATCAGCAGCTGCTATCTGGTTTGCATTATCCGTTGTAGTTGATTTTTTGAACGACGCAATACGCTCATTTTCAAATGAGACACACTGTGGATCCCGAGTTCTCCATAAATGCAAACAGATCCATCCATTTTGACTGGAAAACGGAAAACGTTTTCTTTTTCGCCATCTTGCTCTCAGTCGTTAATTATTTAAAATTTGGCTAGCTAGCTAACTAGTTGTTTAAATTGACGTGGATGTGACGCAGTCCTAGCTACGTCGTCCAATTAAAATTAAACTCTCTGAAAGGTGGGCTAGCTACAGGCTGTTGTCATATCAAGCGGCGAGTCACAATAGTTTAAAATAATTTTATCATCATGTTCGAGGGTGTTTTCCGTTTGTTTGTTTTTCTGTCAATTTAAAATCCTGTCTGTCAATTTAAAATCCTGTCTGTCAATTTAAAATCCTGAAAAGAGCCACATATGGCTTGCGAGACATAGGTTCCCTTCACCTCCCTTAGAGTAAAGGGTAACTGCAAATTATTAGAAAATTATTCTGAGTCACCTTTATCCCATGGTGAAATATTTCAATCCTAATAGGAGTGGTCTCCTCCAGGATGTCAATGGCCCCATCAACAGGTAAATAATCGTCACTGAATGGTTTGATGAGTGTGAAAAGGATACGAATCATATGCTATGACCTTCGCCTTCACCAGGTCTGAACCCAATTGAACACCTATGGGAGAGTTTCAACAGCGCTCTCCACCATCTTTATTTGCGGTTTAGCAAGCTCAGAAAGCTGGGCATCTATGATCAGGAACACTCTGTTACACAAACTAGAACACATATAATTACAGACCCTCCATCTCCTCTCTCTTTTGGCATCTTCTGCTCCAGCTGTAGCCTCCTGTTCAAATTCATGACATGCCACATGTCAAACTTGAATGCAAAAGGCGAGTAGCTCTCAAACCAGGAATCCCTCTTTTCTTCATCAGAGGCGGTCTTTCTCACCTACACAGTTGACATCTGGATCTGCTTCTTGTTTCTTATGACCTTCTCAGCCTTGCTGGCTCTGGCCTAGTTCCTAGTGAGGACCTCCTCAGTCACAATGCTGCTGCCAGCTGCGGTTTTTCGGCTTGGCTTCCGAAGCTACATTCATTACACTTCTAGGAGTGAGGGCTCACTGCCAGTGCCAGGAACAATCAGTGCCTTGCGTTACGGTTTAAGTAGACAGAGTAATGGCTCCTTGGCTACAGGTTGTAGAATAAATGAATGTGTGGAAATCAGGAGAATCTGGTATCTTATTCGGTTAGGAGGAGCACCACAGGATGAAATCTGCTGAAAATTCCATCATGTGCTGTTGTCTGTGAGTAAAGTCATAATGGAGACTCACAGGTCCTCCTGCTGATGGCAGCTGGAAGGGATGGCTAGAAGTTCTCCATGTTGGCTGGGTAGCTGTTCTGGTAGGGATCCAGGGAGAGAATTGAGATCCCTGGTGGGTTCTAGGCAGAAATGGCTTGGGGGTAGGGCTCATGCGGAGAGGCCTTCCCATGGGATTCCTTATTGCAGCATCCTGCACTCAGGAAGGGGACATCATGTAGTTCATGACTGGGCTGTCAATATGTGCTCAGAGGGTCTCTTCCATCCTGCTAGGGCTCTCTGCTTCATAGCCTGGTTCCTCGTACAATGTTGCTATATGGTGGAGGGGAGCATTTTACCATCATTTATTCTTAATAAAAGCAGACAGCAGTCAAAGAAATTTGGCTGACCCCTTTTAAAGAGCCAGGTTAAGTGTGTACAATGCTGTGAGTAAGTAAATGTCTTCCAACCAGTCTCATAATGCCAGGCACACACATTTTTGCTGGTCTGTGTTATTATATTCACATTTATAATTTATACTATAAATCCAAGGGGGATTGTTTATTTATATACTATGATGGGCCCCTCCACTCACCTGGCGATGTTTGCTTTATGATATGGGCAACTAGCGTGTTCCATGGGTCCAGGTTGCTGAATTTACTAATATACTCCAACGCCTCTTCTACGTTCCTCTGCGGTCAGCTTCATAGCAGCTTCATAGAGGTGCCACTTTCATGAAAAGACATATTGCCTTAATGAAGCACTGCACCACAACACACAATGCTTTGACATGCATACTTCTTGCAGGGGAAAGTACAGCATCTTGCTCAGACCCACAAGCCTTGTAACCAATGTCCTTATCGCAACTCTGCATAGCTTTGCAGCGGACATGTGGTCCATTTAATTGCAGTTCAGTGAGCTTTTAAAAATTTATCTAGATTACTATTGTAATTTTTGGTTTGTGTGAGATTTTGTACAAAAAACAATTTAAGATATCAGTAGCAGTAGTAAACAACTTTAAATGTACAAGGCGTAGCAAGACAATCATTGTGTACGGCTAATCATCTAGTTCGATCTCGCATGCCCTCGACTAGTTAAACACAGAAAATACAAGCAGTGCACACCGGCTGCTCAGCCTTCTTAGTTAGCATAGCTGCGATGGACAATGATCTGGATAGGATTTTGCGTGAATCTTTCAGTTAGGAGAGAAAATGTTGATTAGGTTGGATCAAACGTTGGTATATAAAAATAGTTATTTTTATCATGATGGTAGAGTGGCTTACTAGCAGCGTGGTCACTAAATGATTGTATTGCTGGTCCTGTCTTCTGTTCAGGTCCAACTGGCTGTCTGAAATGGTCAAGAATAATGTCAACAGAGCTATCAAGTAAAGTAATGAAAGTAAAAAATAATAAATAAACAAATGCTACTGAGTAGAATATGTGTTGAGCATGCATGGCATGCATCAGTAAATGCTGAGGAAAAATAAGGCTGTTCTGAAATGTTAGACCGATATAACCTCTTTGCTTGAGTGACAGGAATTGCCATTTTGAGGGCATGAACAAGAATTCTCATCAGTGTATAAGTTTTGTTTGTTATCTACAATAAATCTGTATCTTATTTGTTTTGCATTGGCAGCAGGCAGTTGGCAGTGAGTGGACAACGTTTTGTCACTCAGTTCAGGAGAGATACAATACATAAAATCATGAGACAGAGAAATGTGGCTCCATATCTAGAACAGGACATATGCAGGTAGGGAACTCAAAAAAACTGTACTGTCATCAAATGGTAAGAATTTTGAATGCTTGTAATTTTTTCATATTGCAGTGGGTAAATAATACCTTTTGTTGTGAATCTTGTTATTATACCTGTAGGTTGACCTGCTTTGGACCAGCCCCCTGGACCCCCAGCCTCTTCGGGGGTTACAGTTCAGCAGCTGCCCCTGCTACACATACAAACGCAGAAGTGGCTCTCCTTCAGATACTTTCTCCACCTGTTACACCACTCACAGGGTTTGATTGGTAACTGTGAGTGGAAAAAAGCACACTCTTCAAAGTTTGTTTTTGAACTGTGGGGAATTAACAGAATAGATAAGCAGTAGCTTTTGCCTAGCCATGTGCTACTTCTTTCTCATGACTCCACCGTGTCCATCCAACATTCCATACCCAACCAGAGCTGCTCCTTTCCCTACAGCTGAGAGACAGGGGGAGAGTGCAGTGTGAATTTGGCAACAAAAGAACATGATTATTTACACATGGGTGTGGAGTGGGGCCTTATTTCACTAAATAAACTATATTACACTAAAATAACATTTCTGCTCTACACGGATAACCTGGTCCTGCTTTCCCCAAATGAGCAGGGGCTGCAGCAGTGTCCCTGCCGGGCCCTGACAGTAAACATGAACAAGATCATGATATTCCAGAAGAGCACACAACCAGCTACACATACCTGGCTCTGACTATCTGTTCACCAGTGCACTTTAACCTGGCAGTGAATGCATTAAAGGAGAAGGCAAGCAAAATTTTGGCAATAAAGAGGAGGCTCTAAATTATAAATATGACCAAAATTTGATTTTAAACTTAATAATAATTGAGCCAATTGTCCATTCGTATGCCGAGTAAATAGACCAGAAGATTTGGGAGAGGCTGTAAGGGAAGCATAACGAGTTTCACCAGGAGGCTGAGGAGCAGCAAGCCTCGTCTGTCAATATGCAGTGGAACGCTATACTGAGCCGACACAAAGGCTTGTGAAACAGGAAACCAGGGTCCTATCTCTAACACAGGAGCTGGAGAACAAGCTGAAGCAGCTGTGGGTGACTGCAAGAAGGTGGAGCTGAACTTGAGGGAGTTGCGGGTTCAAAGTACTAGTCGGTAGGAGCACAAAACTGTCTTGGAGGGACAACTTGAACCATGAACTTCTGCAGGCAATCCACGAGCAAGGGAAAGGATGGGTTTAAACGGCTAGTGCCACAGCACTGCTTTTTAAAGAGAATGCCCACTATATCTTGGAGTGGCAGTTGGATGACCAGATGATCCAGCCAGGGGAGCAGAGATTGTTACAGAGATTGTTTTGTATTTTGTTAAAGAAAGTTAAATATTATTTAATAGACCACTTTTCAGATAGAAACTTCATTACTTTGTAGCCCAGTGCATGTTTAAACAAAGATAACAAACTGGTGCGAATGATCAATGATATAATGAGCTGATTCAACCAAACTGATCAAATCATCAATTTTTACACCAGGGCGAGAGTGAGCATAGCAAAAAGAAACGAGGCGGTCATCAGCAAGGCCTCTCAAAGGCAGACATTTTGCAGCACGAAAGGAATACAAAGAAACAGGCAAAGTTGAGGATCAAAACACAATGGTTGGCCACGGAAAATGAGTGCAGCAGACCCATTGAAATTGGAAGAAGTCCATCACTGCTATTAGCTCGGAACTCACAGAAGCCACTGGAACCATTGGAAGTATACCCCTCTACAGTCCCGAGAAGCCTTCTTAGAAGTGGTCAGAGTTGCTGCCAAAAAGCCATTCCTCCGAAGTGGAAACAAAACCAAGAAACTCACCTACACACAAAAACACAAGAAGTGGGGTGCTGAACAAGAGGCAGTTTGTCCGTAGAAGAGCTGGAGAGCACTACGTGGATGAGTGTTTGCAGCCAACAGCATGGCTCGGTAGTAAAACAGTCTGGGTGCTAAACTGGCCTGCCTGCAGTCCAGACATGCCACCCATTGAAAACATTTGGTACATTATGAAACGAAAAATACGACAAAGGAGACCCCGAACTGCTGAGCAGCTGAAATCCTATATCAAGCAAGAATGGGAAAACATTTCACTTTCAAAACTACAGCAATTGGTCTCCTCAGTTCCCAAACCCTTACAGAGTGTTGTTAAAAGAAGAGGTCATGCAACACAGTGGTAAACATGCCCCTGTCCTAACATTTTTGAAACATGTTGCTGGCATAAAATTCGAAATGGGCATGTATTTTTCCAGAAAAAATAAAATTTCTCAGTTTCAACTTCGATGTTGTCTTTGTACAATTTTCAATTAAATATTGGGATTAAATTATTTGCACATCATTGCATTCTGTTATTATTAAAATTTTACGCAGCATCCCAACTTTTTTGTTGTAGTATTTATTTTATAATTAGAAACTTTTAATTTTAGCATCTTCAACTTAATAGAATGTAATGTAATGGGGATGTAAAAGTATGGATTGCAAACCAGTCGTCCAGCCTGATCTTCTCTAAGCAGAGCAGGTGCAACATATGAACTGCCTGGATGGAGAGGTGATGCGCATCTGACCAGAGCACAATCTAGCACTCCACGTGGTTTCCACAGACCACCCCATCCATGGCTGGAGTCCGTGGTGCTCACATCTCCTCTCCCAGCTGTACATCTTAGCGTAAGTGGGAGGGTTGTTTCCACCAGGTGAGTGCTCGAAGGCAGCTTACTTAGACTGAGATCTTGGGCATCAGTTCATCATGAGATGAGGAACTTTGCAGTTGAACTACGTCTGCAGGAGACGCATGTTATGGAGTCCCAGAGGTAGGTTTTGTGATGCAGCTCCCATCAGGCCTAAGAAGCCTTTGGAAAAACATCTCAGAGATTTTTACCCTGCTGAAAAAGCTCTAGGTAAACTACAATAAGCACTATTTTGGTGGACGATAGTATAGAGAGCATGAACTGGGAATTCAACGTCAGCCCTAGGTAGAGTACTACTTCCTGGGATCAGTCGACTCTTGGCAAAGTTCACACTCAAGCCTAACCTTGACCGATGGTCGGTGACGAGGTTAGGGCTCTGATGTCTTTGAGCCTCAGAGTGGCCAAAACCACATCTACACACTTTGTGTAGACATGTGGAACTAACTCAAAATTTGTAGCCTGTCCTTTGGAAGGGAAACTGAAGGTACTATAGCCTATGCCTCAGAAGGTAAACTGCTGTCCAGGGGATTTTTATGGGGATGTGAATGTGTCTTGTAGATCCACCATTGACATTTATTCATCGGGGCAGCTGCCTTTGAACTGTTTGCAGCTCAGATAAATGTTGACCCTCCAAAGGACCAACATCAGTCTGAGGCCTCAATCCCATTATGTAACCAAGAAGTACTTTGAACAGAACCCTTTTTCATGTTAAAGAGTGTAACTAAGCAAATTGTGTGTATGCGCAACAATGTGTGGACCAGAGAGCTGATAACCCCCATGAATGTGGCCGGGCCTGTGGGAAAATCGTTGAGAATACCGATGTTGCACTGTGGTGATCACCCACAAATCTTGGATGAAGTGAGCCCATTGTTCCAGCAAATCCTGGGAAAAGAGACTCTGACCCAGTGGCAGAAAATTTCTAGGGTTGTTGACCTGCGACAGCCAAAGCCGCCACCAGAGCACCCATAATTCTGTCTGAAGCTTGATCGAGTCAGCTCAGGTTGGTGAGTATTCACCAGTTGAAGCTCCTTCAGTAGTATGGGGTTAAACCCACTGTCAGTCAAGCGCAGCAACCTGGCGAAATACGCAACCAGCACATTTGCGCAGCAACCTAAATATGCTATAAAACTGGTAGCCAAGTTAAGTCTTTAGGAGGCTTTCAGAAAAGACTAAGATGATGGAGTTGGAAATGTATCTTTGAGGTCTCTGAGAGATGACATAAATTTGTGTATTACTGCTCTGCTCTTCTCTTGTATAAGATGTATTAAATCCTTGTTTCTGAAAATACTTCTTTGCCTCTCAAAAAGAATCTGGATCATAATTTTTGATCGAAAAATTGCTAACAAGGATGGGATTCTACCCATAGGACCACTGCACCTAAAACAACATTGAAGGTAAAAGCTACTCATTTATTTATAGAAAAGCTCGTTTTGGCTGGCTTAACCGAGTTGTTTGTGTAAATCTGAGATAAACAACGGCGGATCAGATAAGTTAAATATAAACTATATATGGGTGGCGTCCTAAGTCCTTTTTGTGATATGGTGACCACCATAGGGATCCTGCAGGTAGCTGGTATCTGAGGAGCAGGCAGTACATTTTTTGTGATCCAACACATCACTCCAACATACTAACAAAATGATTGCTTAAAAAAAAAACTAAAAGAAAATAAGGTGAAAAAGTTAGAACTTAACCATTAGGTATACTTTTCAGATATGAGTTAGTTGCTGTGTGTGATCTTTGTTTTAAAGTAGTGGTACATTCAGACTGTTCAATGAAATGCCAGGGCTGCTGAATTAACAACAGCAGAAATGAATGCTCTGAAGAGAGTCTGGAAGTTTTAGTAAAACTTGAAATCGCTGTTGAGAGAATAGAATCTAGGAATGGCCTAAATAAATAAAATTAACGAGATATTTCATTGCCTTCACCTCAAACTGCTAAACCTGTTGGGTTCACGTTGGCATTCATCTGTGTGCTGTTCCCTTAAAACAATCGAGATGGTCCTTTTCACTAATTTGATGATACACTGTCAATAATAGAAAATATCTTCTATGACTATTCTCACTGTTGTCAGACTTCAACTTTTTGTTAAGCTTTGTATTCGTTCCATTCTGCCAAATACTTTATTTTGTTACATGACTTCCAATGGGAATATTTTATAATAGCATAAAACTATCAAGAGCTCCATGGCTTGATAGGTCAGTTTATAACAAAGCAAAGATTCCACAAATGGTTTCAGAGTAGACTCCTTTATTAAACACACCCCTGTGAAAGATCTCACATCTCCTTCCAAATCAACTCAAACAAAAATCTCAAATATGACCAAATATATCAGTTATGCATCATAGAAACGTAATTTAAGCAGCCTATTGCATTGTGACTAAAGCAAGTCATATGACAGCTACTATAATATCTCAAAGTCTTCAAATTCTCGCAGTCATTCTCAAAGTATGGAGAATGTTGCACGTCAGCCAAAGTGCACATGAAGAGGTTTCCAATGTATTCAGGCATGGGTGAGGGCCCTATACACAGAGCCAGAACCCTCTCCCTGAACATGCTCTAGCCTCCTGAGCTCTGTGAGACATAGGAAGTACACATGGGCCTTGAGTCCCGTCCCAGTGATCCTTTTTAGATCCTCAATCAGAAAGCTGGTTGGGTCCACATCACTGCCACCTGCTGGAAATGGAGAATGATAGTGAAAAAAAGGATTTATGCATGCATCTGAACTATATAAGATATATATATCTCAAGAATCCAGGTATTCAAGCAGAGTAATGATTCCTTAATAGATCTTTAGAAGACTGGTCTAGGTACAGAAACAGAAGCTGAGAAGTGTGTATGTGCACATGTGCATGAAGTCACAGATCACTGACCACGGTGGCTGTCCTCCAGTGCACAGTTGATTTTCTGAACTGACTGATTTAGGCTCGTCAGCGACATCTGCCTCAGGTATCCTGGTAAACGCATGAACTCCTCCTCTGACACTGGGGCAAGACCCCAGACTCTACAGGGTGGAGAATATCTCAAATTTACAAAAATAAGATTTCCTTCAATGATACTAGATTCCATTTATTCCATTTATTTAAGTAATGTTTAACAAACACAATTTAAAGTTTCTAAAATAATAGGATAATTATTTTATTTAAAAATTCTAAATAATATGAATTATTGGCCTCTAACCTTTTGTCCCTGACAGTAAGCTGTCAACTGTACTGTGCATTCTTTGCTAAACTTGGCATCAAGAACCAAGATTCCCACCTGTTTTCTTTTCCTGTGGTGATGGAGGTCCTCTGAAGTGCTAGTTTGGGGTTTGGTGTAACTGCTGCACCGCTTGTCGTCATGTTACAAGTTGACAGAAACTGCACAAATAAACACTCACCAATAAAAAGCATTTAATACACAACATGAATTGAGCATGCCTAGTAAAAAAGCCACCATAAACCACACTTCTCACAGTACAGAGTCAGACTAGAATAGGACTGGACTAGATCGTGTTAGATTATGTTGCCATATGAAAAAAGCTCATGATAAAACGATTTGGGTCAGAAGTTAATCAGACATCAGTGAGAGACAGAAAGGAATGACATTGACAAAGACCAACTTATTATTAAGAAAAAAATACACATCAATGCTGATGTATAATTTTATGTTTTTATAATACTCTAGACTGACTTTAAAGGCAAAAAACGTTTTTCCGCACCCGCTGAACATGGCAAAACTGACAATTCTCAATGTAGCGGGGGAAAAAACATTAATGCGAGTAGTTAAACTTAAACTGAAAGTGCCAATATGACAAACTAGAGCAGCACAGAAAAAGCATGCATCCAGACTAGTAGTAGCTCTTTGTGAACTCCCATCAACATAGCTGCAGAATCGCTTGGCACAATCTCGCTCATGTTCAACATCACTTACTTTACAGATGTCCTGCGTGAAAGAGCTGACGTCTGGCATCTCAGGAGTCTGGGGGACCGAGGGATGATGCAGCTTGGCCGGGGGAGATGAAAGCCCCCAATCCAAAGTGTGGAGCTCCTGTTCCTCCAAGACCGAAAGGGGAGGATCCTTCAGCCACAGGTGGGCGCCAGATACACTCTCATCAGGCTGCTGTTTCCAAGAAGCCCTGGAACTGCTCTAAATTCACATAGACAGACTCAAACTGACATACATGTAACCACTTTTCATGCCATATATTCATTTAAATTCCCCACACAAATGGCGGCATTGTACAGTTAGTGGCAGTTGACAAAGACCATCTTAGGTCAAAACCTTGTCTGTTAAACTCGGCCCATTGAAAGTCACATAAGAGCATTAGGCAGTTCAGTTTCTTTACCTATGTAGCTTTAAAGCATTTTGGATGTATATTAATCTTTTTATACTGTCCAATTACTTGTCATACGAATATAAAACTTTATCCCGGAATTGTTAAGTTCCTTGGTTCTCATGGAAGCATAATTGCTTTAAATGCAGTACCCAAATTACAGAGACCTTACAGAGATGGGGTTTACTAAATATACACATCTCATGGCAGCTTTTTAATTTGAATCCATTTTGTATTTAATGCTGTCCCCCTCCCATTAATGCATCAATTAATTTAGGTTTCACTGTTAAGCTATATAAAAACAAGAACATTTTAAAATAATGTTTTAAATAATGGGAAGTGATGTTTAAATGATCAGAATACAAAATAAGAATGGGCATTATAATGTGCTTATTTACAATAGAGGATACTCCAAATTTCACCATCTTTTGTTATTGATCATTAATTTATCTGACCAGGAAGTGAGACATGGTCGTTACACTTTCACGTCTTGGGACAATAGAGTCAGAGTTATACAAAACTGAAAGCAATCCACCAACACGCCG
>JAOVYW010005825.1:11833-43640 GCA_025775045.1 Hiodon tergisus
ATGGTCGTTACACTTTCACGTCTTGGGACAATAGAGTCAGAGTTATACAAAACTGAAAGCAATCCACCAACACGCCGCAATTCCTTGTTTAACGACTTTCTGTCACTGTATAGGCAAAGGATTGGAAAATATTGACATCTGGCTTGACATTAATCCAATATACATTGTCAACCAATGATAAAACAGCAACAGCATACTGAATAAGACATAATGGTACATCTTACAATGATTTATTTGGGCACTAGATTCACATTCAAAGTTACCTGAACACATTCTAATTCACATATTAGTATTTCCAATTTATTTCCCCACATGAGAAGATCCAATTAAAAGTACTTCAGTTGCATTACTTACATGTAATGACTCCAGCCTTGGCATCTCAGGATCAGCCTCAACTGTCCATGGAGCTCCGATTTGCAAATTTGCTAAGTCACATGACCTGGCATCAGGAAGTACTTTAGCTCCACTAAACAACGAGTGTTCTGTGTGTGTGTTCTTTTCTTCCTGAATGGGAGCATCT
This sequence comes from Hiodon tergisus, assembly GCA_025775045.1. Taxonomy (NCBI): domain Eukaryota; kingdom Metazoa; phylum Chordata; class Actinopteri; order Hiodontiformes; family Hiodontidae; genus Hiodon; species Hiodon tergisus. The sequence continues at coordinate 12,354 of JAOVYW010005825.1, forward strand.
TCACAAACTCCTTTGCTTGGCTTTACCGTCTGTATCAATACAAATGATAAAGGCTTTGTTTATTTACAAATAAAAGCTTTCTTCACACTTTTGAAGTGCTATACATCTGCAGGAGTTTGAAGCCACTCCAGGTCAACAAAGACATACCACACAGCTGGTTACATGTAGGTTAATACAGCCTACGTGAGGCTTAGACAGATATATGTGCAAATACAAACAATTCCAAAAAACATTTTGCCCCTCCCACTCACACTGATGAGCTTTTTCATGTAAGGGGTCTCAAATGTAGGGGGCTCAGGAGGGGAGCGGAGGTCCGGCTGGGAGATGCTCCCCACACTCAGAGAGGGGGAGAGGAGAGCCAGCTTTTTTGTGATTTTGAACCCCGGAGTGCAAAATACAGGAGGCTCTGGAGAGTCCATGTATTCTATAAAGGAAAAAGAGAATTGTAAGCAAATATACCAATAGCAGCTGAAGCAGTTTTGCCATTTGAATGACTCTTAAATAACCATTCTAGTGGCATAAACAGGAAAAGATTTGCTTGCCATCAATACGCATTATCACACATATTGGTGTACAAAACACATACATTTATCAGGTGACCAGGTTATGCAGCAAATATTATTTTTAGTACCTAAGGGGCTGTTCAAAAGATGAGGAAATAAAGAGTATGTTAAGTACCACTGGCCTCCGTGTCTGGATTCATCGAGTCTGGCACCGGTGTGGAGGGGCCACGTCCTGGGGCTGGTTCTGCTTGTGGACTGCCAGGCATCGCTGCCACCTCGCTGTCAAATGAGTTTGTCATTTGCCTTCCAATGGGTTTATTAAAAGCTTTGACTGGATGAATGTTGTTTAACCCCATGAATCAAAAATATTAAGTTGGAACGTACTTGTGCTTACTCATAACTGGAGTGGAAGTCCCAAAGTATCTTACCTACACTAGGTCATTGTAACCCATTTACATAAACAGACTGGGGTGAGCACAGTGGTGCACAATTAGCAGAGCACACAGGCTTTTGGTGGGTTTGTTGGGACTTCTCTGTAGGGCATCTCAATGTAAACAGGTGTCTACTACCGGCTTAGTGGGCACACGCAGACTGGCAATGCCACCATGTAGTATGGACCTCTCCTCCAATCGCCGCTGAACCTCTCGGGTGGGCTTCATGCCTTTACTCACTGTGTAAAGAGGCTCAAAGGCAATTGGGTCAGAGGACACCAAATGTACCACTTTCTTGCCCTGTGTGTGTGGTGACAGAATTCGAGCCTCGATGCATTAACACAATAGGAGATTCCAAATATGGGAGAAGACAATAATTCAAATTTTTGTTTTAAAAAGTAGCTGTAGATTTGAATATTGGTTGCATCAAAATAAAAGTGAAATGCATATGAACCGACAGTCAACTTCCTGTGCTGGTTAATAAGGACTTGCACGAGACCATTTTGGTCTATTTGGTATGACTGATGTAATTGCACATGTAAACAGACCTAAATTACCATAAAGAGGGGGAAAAAACCCATGTGTATCAAGTGATGTCATGTCATGGAAATACACAGGTCCAAACATCACTTGGTCACTTTTTATACCATAAAATATAGTTAAATATGAAAATAAAAGTACATGCTTGTTTAAAAACAATCAGGGAACATTATTTTGCTTATCAGCGTCAGCAGGATACAACATAAGCAGTACCTGCGGGACTTTCCAGGATTTCTGCGCATCAGGTCCATGGTGAAGTCATTGTTGAGAGGCATGGTGTGTTCAGTGATACCAAAGTCCTCCAGACGGGGAGTGAGAGTATCATCGTCCATCCGTAGAGCGCATTTGGGTGTTTTGGGTGGTACAGGCTGCAACACTGACACAAAGGCAGGAGGTGTCATACTGATCCCTAACAGATCTTCTCTGGAGTGCTGACCCAGGCCACCCCAAGACTTCATCAAGTGGAACTTGGACAAGCCGAAATCAGAAAGTCGGGGGGTGCGCATGGTATCAGCTACTAGGGGAGGGATTTTAGCAGGGGTCACACATGGGACCTCCCCATCTTCTGTAAAATCCTCCTCCTTCTCTTCCATAGCCTCCTCCTCACTGTCCTGACCCTTCACGGCTATATCCTTCTCCTCCAGCTCTCCAAACATAGCAACCTTTTCATCCCGCTCTTTCTCTTCTGAAAGAAAAGATGTCATTGGGGAGTGAGGCAAAGATTCATTTCTTGTATTTTACGAAGGCTAAAAGTTTCTGTGATTTTGTACAAGACTTCCTACAGAGTAACTTAAATAGTGGCTCCACAGACCAGAGAAACTCAGGACCAATGAGATTTACATACAGATTTGATGTTCACAAATATGCATGTAAATTACCATCCTGTGACGTACAGCTTTTCTCCAGGAAGGACGGGAGGGAGAGAGAGAGAAAGAAAGTACTGATTCCAGGGAAAAATTTTGCAGTCTGGATTTGTCAGGCTGCCCTCATTTTTATTAAGAGTTAAAGTGACAAACCCACCTAAGTGTTTCTGTGTGGGTCCAGGGGCTTTGTAGCCGTATTTTTCATAGTGCCTCTTCAGCCTCTGAATGTCTTCTGTGGTCCTCTGCTTCAGCACTAGACATGACTGTATGAAGGTCCTCATCTCCTTTTCTTTGTCCCCAGAGCCTGTCAGCTGCTCCCGGATCTGCACCTGGCCACACAAGTACATCAACCCTGGTGTCACTTAACTAAAGTGGAGGGTCTACGGAGCATGGGATGGAATTGAGAATGCTGACTCTTTTGGTTAAATTCCAGAGCAAGTGCTCAGCAGAAAGTAAAACTGACAAACAATGCTGAATTTCCACAGCCAGTGAGCAGTCTGCAGTGACGTCATAAAACATTTAAGATGTTTTTAAATTTGAGTTTTTCCCCAACTTTTCCTATACTTGAAGTACTTTGAAATGACAAAACAACTGCAGTCATTCAGGCATTAAGCATTGTAAGGATGCACAACATGCATCTTACCCTGTTAGCTACGGAGCAGCTAAAAGAGGAATGCCACACAATCACGGAAAATGTATACTTGCTGGTTGCCAAAGGCCTGGTAAGCTGCATGATGAAGGAAATTGCAGCGAAAAAAATTGACATGATCCCACTTTCCAAGAATACTCGCCACATTAATAGCATGTCTCAAAACAGCTACAAAGCACTTGTATGACCTGTTTAACATGCTGATATAAATCAGGAAGAGCAGTTTCACGGATATAAAAAGAGTAGGAAGGACCTCTTATTTTCCGAAACCCCTCATTTTCAGTAGTCCAATAGGGATGCAAATTCTAGCAAAAAATAAAATGTATTTGATAATATTTTAGCCTGCACTGAAGTTGCACATCATTTTGAATGACTGAAGTTTTCTAGTGTAGATTCTGCATTAAAAAAGGGTGGTCGTACTGTCCTTTGTCTTTGCCACTGGTAACGGCATCTGCAATGGTGGTCTCCTGCCGTTAATCTGATGGTGTCGTTTTAAGTAAAAACTGCTTTGTGTTCATGGAATTCTGTTCCCCTCATGTTATGCATATTTTACATATTGCTTGAGTATTATCAATGCGTGTTCTTATCACAGGTAAAACCAATTTCGTAGCCATGTCTCATAGCTGGATAAGACCAAAGAACAATTATAATCATATCCACACAACTGTTGGGCTTGACGCAACACTCTTAGTTACACAGTTGGTATATAATGGTAGGATAAATACTAACAAATAATATCAGTGTTGATACAAATTAATCCACAAACATGGTTCTTCTATCAAATGTATATGATCGCATCGATCAACACAGCCATAGAAGCAATGTATACCAAGTATATTTCCCAAGGGGTAAAACAGCCACTAATAAAGCCCATCCAGTGCACCATCTGCTGCCCAAGAACTAAACATAATATACCAGAATGTGGTGGCTTAATGATGAAGAACATCCATTGCTTTACCAACGTACCCGAAGGTCTCTGACTTCCGTGTGGAGTTCATGCAAAACCTTCACCGCCCCCTCATATTCATCTGAAAACAAAATTACAGGGACAGGTAAAACATGAAAATCCCACTAACATAACATTCTCACAATTTGACTCCGACATAGTGCTTTCTACAAGATATTTTAGCCTCATGTCTTATGTTTGATAAAAATTTAACATTCTAATCAGGCTCAGTTTAAACAAAATATGAGAAGACGTTTCTTTAAAAAACTATTTTTTTAAAACCTAAAAGTGGTGTTAACATTTTCAAAATCTTAAGTACCATAAAACAACACTTTAACATGCCCCGTAACCTACGCACAGTAGTGATGGCAAGTGCGGCTCTTTAAAGTGATTTGGTTCTTTTGAACAAGTTCAGTAATTGGTGGAGAATCAGTGATCTGGGGGTGCTTCAGGCTGAAATTGGGCAGATTCGTCTTTGTGAAGGACACATGAATCAAGCCACGTACAAGGTTATCCTGGAAGAAAACTTGCTTCACCCTACTCTGACTATTTTACCAACTCTGAGGATTGGTTTTTCCAGCAGGACACTCAAGGTGTGGATGACCACCAGATCAAGACCCTGTCATAGCCAGCCCAATCTCCAGACCTGAACCCCATTGAAAACGCATATATAAATTTACACACACATATAATCCGATTCGAAAGAAACTAAAGATTCGTAAGAATTGTTCTGTTAGTGAATCTGCTTAAACAATCTTTCAACCATTTCAGGCAGGCACGAATTACTCGCGGCTGCGCTGTTAGCATTTTTAGTCGTTTTAAACTAACATGTTCACATAGTTAATTTTATTCTCAAAAAATGTTTTCTGTTTAAACATGTCAACGGAACATCAATATGATTCTGTTGGTTGAATAAATACCACATATGCTTTATATTTACTTTTTCGAAAATATATATCCATTTACATTTTGTTAAAAATTGCTTTTCGGAGACTAAACTGCGCTGTGTGAATCCGCGGGTGATTTGTGCCTGGATTAACTGGTTTAAAGATTCGTTCAATTCACTAACTGAATGTATCTGAATCGGAGTCTCGTTCGGTGAATCACTCAATTGGTCCGTGTACGTTCACTTGGTCAGACACCTGGGTTAGGCGTAGTGGTGGGCAGATACGAACCTTTTAACTGAGTTAATATTTTAACTGCGTCCTCTTCTCGCTTACCTAAGTATTGAGTGATATATGGGGTAAAGTTCAGTTCAGCAACTTTATTTTAACTTTATTTACGCCATACCAGACTGTCGGACCAAGTGAATGTATGCGCCCCAAATGAATAATTGTCTGAACGAGATTAAAATTCGAAAGAACCGAAAGATTAAGAGAAATTATTCGTGCCTGGCTGGACTTGTCGAAAGTTTCGTTCAGATTCACTAACTTAACGAATCTTCCAAATCTGAATCTTTTGGTTCATTTCGTTAAATTAAAAGATTCGTTCATTCGAATCTGCCCAGCAACATTAACAGTGACAAAATTACCGAAATGCGCTTCGGGCTGAGTGAGACGTCGGTGTCGGTAATTCTGTTTATCGTCCCAACACATTTAACGAACCAGCCATCGAAGCCAGCTTTCAGTTGACTGCTTAATCACACCTAATTAATAAGTTTGCGACAAAGACCAGCATTAAAGTGGAGCCCAACACTAGGATTGGCAAACACTGACCCAGAACTTGTAACGTTAATACAAGTCTTCAGCCACCAGCTCAAACTAAGAAAATAGCACTCCGGATCCAATTACGAGTACTACACATTGGCAACAAAAGCCATGTAATATGTAATATGAAGTGATTCGGTATAAACAGTATAGTTATCCATATACCATCGTCGGGGTTCTTGTATACGCGTTGAAGTTCGTTCTTTTCAGTCTCCAGGAACACCGCCAACTTTTGTAGTTTTCCGAAGAAACGTCCCGATGTATCCATACTATAACAAAAGCATACAAGGAGCTAATTATTCATTTATCCCGACTGGGTCTCAATTTATAGGGAATATCTAAGTGTATTGACAATACATAAGCTGAACTACTTATTAATAGGTAAGTAGCTAGCGCTACTGTCGATTTTAGCTCATCTCAGGCCATTTTTCCCCGCTTATCAGCCTGGAACCAGGTTGCCGTGGCTTAAAAAAAAATTATTATACGCGTATAGTCGTTAAAATTGAACTAAGCTATTTTAATAGGAAATTTGGGAGGGAAAAAAAAGCAACAAACTAATCAGTTAAAACAAATGTAGACTTAGCAGGTCGAAGCCAATAACAAGCATATTTAGGAAAAACTAAAACATCTCATTTCGATGTATTGCAACTATTTTTTAATTTATTGCACCACCTAAACATACCTGTTTAACGGAATGGTTTTCAGAATTTCGCGCCAGTTACTGATTTCCGGCATTTCTGACGCTAGCAACAAAAAAGGGACTTCTGGTTAGAATGTCAACTGATTATTTCAAAATAAAAGTAATCTACACGTCTAATAAAATACTCTCCAAGTGAATATAATATATTTTATTTTAAAGTGATTATTTATTAACCATTATTTTAAACAAGTAATACCATACTTATTAGTTAGTCAACGACAAAGTTTATTGAGAAACGTTTTTAATAAAAAATGTAATATAGTATTCAAGTTCCATGTTAACTGGGAAAGTGTTTGCCCCGTCTGATTTTCTGCATTTTTGCATATTTTGTCACGGAATGTTATCCTAATATTGAATGATCTTTACTTTTTTTCATTTTGTAAAGGGGTTTGATCCAAAATTTTAGCTAATACATACAGTCTTGAACTCAAAAACGTTTCCATACAAGCACCTAACAATATTTGCTGTAAATAAAATGCGTATAATGCCTCGTCTGTCGATTATATGTTATTACTCAGAAGATTAAACCAACCAATTGGTTTTCACTCAGTGGATTATTGTACTATTTGCTTGTAAACACCAATTTATTACCCACTTACATAAAATACATTTCTTTAATGTCTTGTTTCCTAAAATTATACGAAGAGAAATGTTTTTCAGTTTAATAAAACAAAATCCCAAAATCGAATGTGGATGAAAACATTCATATCACCCGATTCGTTGTGTAGCTTATAGTCTCCGTATACAATTGCGAATACGTTTAACACAAACTAACTCACTCATAAACATTTATTTTCGAGGGAAAAAAAATATTTTCGAGCATAAAACAGTAATACTAAAAAAATTTGGGCCTTCTTATTGGACTTCTGACCACTCAGGTACATTTCCTAAAAACCAAAATAGGCTAACTTTTCCATCGTAAATTAACACAAAATTTACGATGGAAAAGTTAGCCTATTTTGGTTTTTAGGAAATGTACCTGAGTGGTCATAAGTCCAATAAGAAGGCCCAAATTATTATTTTAAAATATATTGAAATAATGTTAATTATTATATTATCCCAATTGTAATATTTATTATAGCATAAAGATGGTGTGAGATTTTAGATTTTTAGAGAGCTGGCAACAATAAGACGTGAAAAAAATCTCTGGGAGCATATAAATTCAACGTCACAGGCCTTAAAATGTAAACTATTATGTAGTTTACATAAATATTGTTTTATATCATAACACATATTGATGTTGTTAATTTATTACGAAACTAAAAGATTTAAACACATTTTAGAAACTATAGTCTATATAATACATCCATAATGCCCTGTACAGAAAACCTGAAAATTGTGGCAAAGTAAAGGGTGTGGTCTAACATACTCAGCAAATCCACTGAGTTTGAACAATAAAATGGGTTCTACTGAGATCTTTGGAGTGCTCAGAACAGGCCACTTTGCGGCATTCAGGCCATTTTGAGTGTCAGACCTCGTGTTAGACCCCATGCTTACATTTGAATAATCAAACAATGTATACAATGGTGTAGATAGGTTAGCGAATGGAAAATGGGAAATATCGCTATTAAAGACTATTTTCACAATATTCAAATTTATTTTCCCCTATCACCTAGTGTGTATACGCACAAAACCAAGAAAAAGCATTTGCCATCTATTTTTGGAAGGAGAACTTTATTTGTGAATTTTGTATGAGAACTGATCAACAGTCTTTCATATCAAAGTCATCGTCAGTCGTCGTCAAATTTTCATTAATTCATTTTATTATTCGTTTTAAATATCGTTTATTTTACCTTCAACGTGACACATATTTTAGATTTCATGGTGAACTTTTATTATGAAAGTTAATATTTTAAAACGACCGGAAATAAGTATCGCTGGGCTAGTTTCATGCGCTGTGACCTACATTCGATTGTGTAAGGAAGGACACTGAGCTAACTTTTTCTAGTGAAGGTGGATTTACACAACCTACATAGGCAGGTCTCTGAGGCTTTTGCTAAGCGTACTTGGAAATTCTTTTTCCGTTTTAAACAGGTAACTACGGATATAATTGCTAAGTATATTTGCAAATTGTGTCGTGTCTCGCTTCGATTTAAAAATAATAATATATATATTCGATGCGGGACTCGGTAGTTGACGACGTCAACTTCCGTTTAATGTGCGTCTTATGCTTTGTTTAATTGAACTGAAATGTTGGATTTAACAAAGTGTAACTTTTGTTTTGTGTTAAATTCACAGTCATCACAGGCCAGAATATGTCTAGTCTTTCAGCCGCAAGCTGCGAGTCTACCCCCGCAATTGAAAGCGCTGCGGGAAAAAAACCCATGAAAGCTTGCTGTGCATGTCCGGAGACTAAGAAGGCTAGGGACGCCTGGTAAGGAAACAGAAATTACTTTTCCACTGTCGTGCCGTACCGTCACGTTGGCTCACGTACCTGTGCTGCTACGTTTTCCATTACGTTTGAGAACGGTTGTGGAAAAGATTAATTCGCTAAAACCCTTGTATTCTAAAAATACTAGGGAATCCTGAAAATGTACTTTGCATAATCCTCTGTAGTGGGCCTTTGAGTGGCAAAATAATGTTCCATAAAGATGTAGCATTTTCTACTGAATACACGTTTATTAAATTCGAGTTGCAGGTTACCAAAATTCGATTCCAGACATTACCCGATACTAGGTTTTGCTTTTGTCATAATTAAATTGCCTGCATAATGGTATATTATACAGAACACATTTGTGACACAGGCTGGGTACAAATCAAAACTTTAGCCTCGTGCTAATGGCATTTAATAAAGTTGCATTTATTAAGGAATCTTATTTGTTGTTAAAAGAAATTGCGTTTAATGGGTTGCAATGTTTTGATTCTGGACATTTTAAGAAAAATAACTTGTTTCAATATAGTAAAGAATACAATTGAAAAATATTGCCGCATATTCTACCAGGCATTGCGTTTATTTATTGTTTTTGTTTAAGCTCCGTATGAGCTGTGACCAAGATTGAAACGTCACATTACGTGTCGAATTTCGGGATGGTGTCATTAAGCAGCAGCCAATTGGAATCCACTTGTTTTACACTGGATTCAATAGGTCAGCCAGTTCTTTGGTAATAGCAGTTTTTCCCCAATGTTTTTAATTAATTTCGCTAATCTGTGATGGGAATAGCAACACCAATGTTGGATAGTAAAATTAGTAGTTGCACAAAAACGGTTGACGTTAGCTACGGCCACTTTACACTCCCACAAGCGGTCAGCAATGAGTGAACCAAGCATGGGTCAGCATGCCTGAGGCGCAGTATCCATTGGAATCCAGAGTAAAATGAATCCCCAGTCTATTAGTCTATCACGGGGCCTCCCTCTTGGCATCCAACGTTCTGGGGCCGTATGAACAGCTCTCAAACTGTATTTGTTTGTTTCGTTTATTGTCTTTAGATCTGAGCAAGTTGTTGTATTTCTTGGTTGGAATATGCAGCTGGCATGGATGTGGTAGTTTTTTGTCTGGGTGATTGTTGGATCAAGTTTTGCCCTTTCGTTGAGTGTATTGTTTACAGCTGATCGAGTTAGCAGAACTGCCATCTGAGCTGCTCCCGGGGGACAGAAGTAATAACCCGAAGGAGCTGCTACAGAGTATGTATAAAGAGTATGTAGGGCTGGGGCGAAGATGTGAGCCGGGAGGAGGAAATGTAAGCCTTTCCTCCCCTCCGTCATCATGGGGAACGTGAGGCACTAGCCAGGAACTAGAAATTATATTATAAGCTTAAGGGAGGGGGACTTGCTTTGCTCGTTAACAAGTGGTGCCATCCTGGACACATTACTGCGAAGGACCGCTTCTGTAGCCCTGATATTGAACTTTTAGCCATCAGTCTGTGCTCCTGTTATCTTCCACATTGCGGTCATTGTTTACATCCCACCATCTGCCGATGCAACCATGGTGTGTGACGTCATCCACTCAGCGATCGCCGTACACAAAACCCGAACGCATTCCCATTCATGTGGAAAACCTACTGCCTGGTCCCAGTGCCCAAGAAGGGATACCCCACTGCCCGTAATGACTACAGGCCGGTTGCTCTGACCTCCCACGCCATGAAGACTTTGGAGCGGCTAGTCCTCTCTCACCTCAGGCCCCTGGTCAGTACCATTATGGATCCCCTGCAATTTGCCTACCAGCCTCTCCTCGGAGTGGACGATGCTATCATCAACCTGCTCCAGAGGGGTTACTCTCACCTGGATAAGCACTGTGAAAGTCATATTTTTTTTACTTCTCCAGTGCCTTCAACACCATATAGCCTCGGCTACTGGGAGAGAAGGTGAGACAAATGCAGGTGAAAGCCCCCCTAGTCTCCTGGGTTGATTATCTGACTGACAGGCCACAATTTGTGCGGCTACAAAGCTGTGTGTCAGACCAGGTGGTGAGCAGCACGGGGGCTCCTCAAGGGACAGTACTGTCCCCCTTATTCACCCTGTACACTTTTGACTTCAGGTACTTTCCATCTGCAGAATGGAAGGTGGAGTATAGGGGCCTGGTGGAGGGATGGTGTGTGAGAAACCATCTGCTGCTCAACATCACCAAGACAAAGGAGATGGGGATGGACTTCTGGAGGACTAGGGGCCCCCTTGATCCATGGGATGGATGTTGATGTTCGGGACCTACAAGTACTTAGGAGTCCACTTGGACAACAGGTTGGAGTGGGATGTGAACACCATGGCCCTGTATAAGAAGGGATAGAGCAGGCTTTACTTCCTGAGGTGGCTCCAGTCTTTTGTGTGCAGCTCACTACTGCACACTTTCTACCAGTCTGTGTTCACGAGTGCCATTTTCTATGCTGTGGTGTGCTGGGGCGCCAGCATCAAGGTGCGGGATGCTAACCGGATCAGTAAACTGATCAGGAAGGCCAGCTCTGTGCTGGGGTATAATCTTGGTACCCTGGAGGTGGTGGCAGAGGCAAGGGCACTTGTGGAGAATGCCTCCCACCTCCTCCATGACATGGAGTAAATGCGGCGCTCCTTTAGCGCTAGACTGATCGCCCCACGGTGTCGGAAGGAGCGCTATCGGAAGTCCTTCCTGCCATCAGCCATCGGACTTCACAATGCCGCACTGCTAGCCAGAACACTGGTCTTTACTAGCCAGAAATCAATTGCCTGCTCTGCACTCTGCACTGTTCATTTGCACTTCTACCTAATAATTGTTCTGTATGTATGTAGTACTTGTTGCGTGATTTATTCATTTGTTTTTTTGTGTGTGTAATTTTGGTCATTTATGCTCTAGCATTGCAATTTCCCTGGGGGATAAAGTACCTACTACTATTACTGCTACTTAGTATATGATAGGGGTTGGTAGGTGGACAAGCGATATATTTCTGAATTCCTGTTGCCTACTACCATGCTATGTGTTTAACCTATCTCTTCCCCATCTACATTTGAAGTGGGTAAACAATCCCTAACGGGATCATTCTTTTCTCATATATTCACCTACTAAGTCTGTATTGCCGAGACACTAGAAAACAGAAGGCTACCCATTAAAACTTCATAGCTCTTAGCTAAGGTTAGCTGTTTTAACGTAAAGGAATGAAAACACGTGAACACACGTGGGTTGCCACTTAATGACACTGTACCGAAATTCACTTCAAATTTGCATAGAATAGGATCTTAGGTGGAGTATCCACTGGCACTTTTCCAGACAAATGTTTTGCTTCCATTCGTTTTCAATTGGGAGATCCTGTGTAAGACTTGAAGCAGCAGTTCATACCAGATGCCCCTCAAACCACACTTTATTGGCTGAGTTATTTAAGGAGTAGTGGGCTCAAAACGTGTCAGAGACTGATTAGTAGCTATAGGAAATGACTGCTAATTGTGGAGCCACCTGAAGGAGTTCACATTTAGTTAGTTTTTGTTAAATGAAAAACATTTTCATTTGGATTATATGTTATGCATTGAGTTTTGATAAAGATTTTATAAGTTTTTAATTTTTTATAAAGAAATGAGTATCCCTGTAGGGTTTACAATCCTTCAAGCAGCACAATAGGATATTGCCACTCACTTGTTAGTTGTTTGCTGCCATGCAGAATACCGGTGGGACAGCTCCTGGGCAGTGGTAAAAGCTTTTAGAAAAGCCAGCCATAAACTGTCTTTAAAAAAAAATATATGCATGACACATTCGGCAGGCGCCAAGTTTAGTCTTTTGGAAGATGTTGCCTTGAAACATATTGTAACTTGCAGCCTGGCACAGGACATTTTATGTGACTCTTGGTTGTCATTGTCGCTCGTCTACTGTGTGTGCCAACAAAGAATGCTAATTTGCCTTGCAAAAGCAGCTGTAAGAGGAGGGATATGCAGATGGATTGATGGCCATCTACGTGTTAAAATTACATCCTTTATTAACTTCACGTGAGGAGTGTAAATCACACCCACCAAAAATGACCTGTGATTTTTGAACTTCTGTAAAATTTAGGGACGGAAATCATATATTTAAGTATTTTAGTTTTGCGTCACCCTCGTTGTGTGCAAATATTTTTTTAAACGGCAAAATCATGTTTTTAACCACATGGCCCTTTAATGTTGTCCTGACTTTTTGAAAGTCCTTTACAAATCCTTCATGATCCGTCCGATTGACAATTTGATATGTATACTCGTATAATATTAGCACCCTCCTAACTTAATTAACCGCAATAAAAAAACTAACTGCCACCTAATCTGGTTGGCAACACTGTTTTTTGGGAGTAGGGACGGGTAAACTTGACTACAAGTGTGACACTTGGGTGAAGCAGAGTGAAAATGAAGGAACTGAAATGGTGTAAAATGTTAAGGACCACAATAGCTAAAGTGGGGCTATTTGTAAACATTTCTGCTGGTATCACTCGCTCACAAAATGTTCAAATAGAACTGTTGCTTACTGCTAGTGGACAAAGAAGCTGCTTAGCAGAACGGTGTGGCACAACAGTGGGGTGAAAAGGGCAGAACATCCACAATGACCAGACAAACTTTTAAAATGATAAACCTTTCAACTAGACTATTGCATTGTTTATGGTATTATTTATCAGTTTATTCTATTTCCAGCATTATCGAGAAGGGTGAAGAAAGCTGTGCTGTCTTGATCGAGGCACACAAACAGTGCATGAGGGAGCTTGGATTTAAAGTCTAATTACACCTGGTTGAGACTGGTAGGTATCGCATCTTACCAGTGACTGGGGTTATACCCCTTCACGTGTCTAAATGTCTTGATATCCATCAGTTTTTGTTTAAGTGTAGAAACACTTGAAGTTTGTCAAGTGAAATGAGCAGAAAATGTATGATCCTGTACACAGTTCTGTACTAACAGCACACTAGGTAAATATCAGTTGCATCTAACTTGGCTGGGAAGAATTACTACAAATTATGAGCATGTGCATATTGACAATATTTGTGCTAATCATAATCCCATCCCATTTGAAAGTGTGGATCCTCCCCTGTCTGTTTATATAAGATGCTTACAGAAAAAAAAAAACTGTTAAATGCTTAATTAAAAAATAATCATAATAAAATATGGTAAGCGAGTAGTCTGTTTTGATTTGATGGACGCGAACACATTTTTCAGGATACAGAGTACTCAGATTCTTTATTTGTCGGTATTACCAAATGCATAATTAATGAAGCTCAGAATAGTCCATGTAGTATTTGGTGGTATTTTTGACCATCCTACTAAGGGCTTGAGGGTCTGTTCTCCCGGTGGAAACTTGTCACTGTTTTATACCCATGCTGTTTTTAGGTGTGGTGTAAAAGTTTTACCAATAGCCAAGGAACAAATGTAAAATGGATAATCAAAGACTCTTGACTACTACATGGACCCTCGTTATTGCAGGTTCACAAGTCCCTTATAATATGACTCTAACTGGAAATTGAAATTGGCCTCAGATCTGCGGCAAATAACCGTTCTGTATGGTTCTCATGAGATCAAACTTTAACTGAAAAAGCACTGTCCCAGGAAGTTTTTCACTACAGGAAGTCTCCAAAATTGATGTCGACCAAGATCCAGTACAGTGGTGGAAAATTGATGTAACAAGAATGTCATGGCTGGCAATGAGTATTTCCTCTGAAAACGTTTTGAGATCCTCAGGACAGAAACCTGCCATAATTTTCAAATATTGTATATATATTGTAAATATTTGGTATTTTACCACGAAGAACTGAAACGGGCCCACTCAATATTCTTTAAATACCACAACATGCATAGTGAAAAATTACTAATTATGTAAACAACCGTTAATATTGGTCAATGTACATGAAATACTACCTGTTTTTACTTCTATTAAAATTTTTTAAATGTTTTAATTTAGATCAAACTGCCACTTAATCATTTTTTGTTTAGAGAATTAGATTTTAATTTCAGTGCATGTAAAATCATACACAGAAAAATTGTCTAATAGACATTCAATATCGGTCGTCCCAGATCGTCCTCAAACTGAATACTGAGTAATGTTAGATCTTCTGTGCCATAAAGACATGTATGAGCGGACTCAATCCAGACTGAGCCCTCTTATTCCTCTAACTGGTGCAAAATATAGCTTCTAGGCTTCTCACCAAAACGGCTAAGACGAGCCATATAGACCTTCTCCTGGAATCATTACACTTCTTTCATGGCAGTATGTCTGTGTGTGAATTTGAGTCTTTTCTTTTCTCTTTTCAGAGTCGTGGTTGCCTGGAATCTCATGAAATTTGTGACATCTGTGTTATTGCCTGAAATTAAAGGGAAAATCTGTCACCCTCTGAACAATGGCTGCTGTTTGTTTTTGGGTTTACTACATTTGTCTTAAAGCTGGTTCTATGCTCCTGGATAATTCCCCACAAAAATCATGTTCTGTTTGGAATACAATAAAATAAATAAGAACTATGCAACTTGATATCGTGTTTCAAGGTTTTTTTTTTGGTTTTTTTTGACAAGAAGTACGAAAATAAGAGTGAAAAGTACAAAGATTGAGTCCACATTAAGAAAATAACCAATTGATCTGACCACAGACTTGGGTTGGAATGTTAATTTCTGGTAATGATAATCAAAAAGGGAATTTTATTTGAGAAGTGCATTAGAAATAGTCTCCCATGCAATTACTGACCAGGCATCACCTTGATTAGCATCTCTTATTGAAAAGTAGAAAGGATGTGTGTTTCTTTTCTCATTTCAAAGTTGTGCATGCTTGTCTTATACTGGATGGCATTTTTAATAGATTTAAAAGGTACTAATGATAAATTGTACATTTTATCTGTAAAGAATCTTTCATACATGCTTACTGGGACAAACAGTCCACAGTTGAGTCCCCTTCCTTTCATTTTGGTCCAAGAAAAAAAAATGAAATTTTCAGTGCTGACATAGTTGTTCCTTCACTCAAAACTGTCGTTACTGTAAGCGTGACCTGCATTCTCTGAAGACAAATTCTCCAACTATGCATATATCAATATGGGGGGAAAAAGCTATCATTGGCCAATGCATTATTTTCTTGTAAATCATTAAGTTATGAAATTAATGGAAGTTATAATCTAAATATATATTTTAACTGTAAGGGTTTAGCTATTAATATTATGTCTAATTATTAAATGGACACCCTTATTTAATTATTAATTATGCATTTGTATCAATTAACTTACTTTGTAAATATTGCCATTGACAAAAACCTAAAGACGGCATGATGAACCCCTAGACGACACTATACTGTACAGTTAAAACATTTAAGTAATATCCATACTTTTACAGCATTTTGGCATGATTCACAGACTCGGCAGTGCTGTTCAATTGGTGGACCTGTTAAAGCAGCTTTTTTTCCTGTAGTTTGAGAGGATTTCACCCTCGTATACCCCATATTTGTTTATGATCAGTTCTAAAGTGGTTTTCAGTATGTGTGGTATGGAAGAGTGTGCGCTCTGCCCGTGTTACCATCATGCTTATCGTGTCCAAAGCTACTGGAGTCCCAGCAGTTCTCACCTCCACAGCTGGCAGTACGAGATGCTGGATAGTGCAGTCGATAGGCAGGTTTGTATCACACTGTGGTTTGCTGGTTAAATGTAAACAACACCGTCTTCCACAGTCAAACTCTGCCCAACTTTATGTAAATTTCATGTACATAACCGTCCTGTGATGTTTGTAAAAGCTTTACAGATGACCATGTTTAATATTGAATTGCACTCGAACAGATATCAAGATTATCCAAATATTTCTGCAACCTAGTGCAGAAATACTGTAGATATAGAAATATTAAGTTGTTTTGTATTTATATAGCTGGATATTTTACAGAAGCTATTAATGTACCCTTACCACGTTATTGCAATGCTGGCCTTAAACTCCTAAAATTTGCATTAGTTTACTGAGTTTTCGCAGCATACAAAAAACAGCACATGCAAATATGCATTTCTGGGGTGCTCCTCCAGGGCCCAAAGTTGGCTGAGCACATTAGGCTTTAGATGGTAAATTGTGAATTTCTATAGGTCAACGGCAATTAGGCTGTAATCTTTTTTCCCTGTTCCAGGACAGATGAAGTAGGACTTCTGCTTAATATCCTTAGTGGAGTGTGCTTGAGATCCCATCCCCCCCCTTTACCAGTTCTGTGTCATTGGATTCCACAATTGTACCAGTAATTTAGTACCCTAACCCTCCATAGTTCTATACTTGCCAGACAATAAGCTCTTAAATGTCTTATTTTCCAGAAATGTTTCACATTTGATCAACAAGCTGAAGGATGCATCCAATATTATCCTGTGGACAGTGGATTTGTGTAACGTACTTCAGCCCCCCTCTTAGTTTTAGGGTTGAACATTCACCTTTAATGTTGTCTTCGGTTTGCAAAAGTTGACCAAGTCCGCAAGCACAGAATTTTCTTTAATTCTTGATATGTGAAGTCTTTTATCACACTGTGTCCATAGGCAGAGATGACATCAGCTTGCACTTGGTGGTGCAGCTGCATTGCAGTGATGGCTGATCCTTGGCCAGAACACTCTTAGGAGTGTTCTGGCCGGGTTCAGACTATGACGGATCCTCTCTCACAGTCACCTGCACAATTTTTCCCCCCACATCACCATTAGTCAGTCGCAATAAAGAAAGTTTTCAAAAATAATGTTTGCTTGTTATTTAATCTGTCAAGACTTGTTCTTTCCACTCGCCCTTCCCACCAAACCACCTTCAAACCACCTACACACATTAGTCACTATCTTCCCTTAGTTAAGAAGACCCGAAATCATACCCAGACTCAATCAAATAGATATAGAATTACATGACTGGGAGTGCTATTTAGAATAAGGGAATTGAATAAACACTAGATAAAAATGCTGTAATGTGTAAGTCTTATGTTCCACACATACAATAAGTAATAAGGTAGTTCAATATCAATGATCTCATTAGACCCTGTTATAACTCATAATTGTAATAAGATTGGGAGATATAGGATGGTACCACATGTTGCATTAAGTCAGCTTTTTTTTTTTTTTTTACAGCTCCAGATGTTCACCGAAATTCCATTATTCCCACAGAATAATGTAACAGTAATTACTTGATAGGTTTCTGTGATATATATTCAGCACAGCAGAAGTCCCTCTCATCCACCTATCCAGGTCAAAGTTTGGAGAACTGAATTAGGTTCCTGTTGATCTCAGCAACATTCCTGCAACCTGGTGGAAATGAACAGACCATTGACTTTAAATTAGTTAAATGTCGTTAGGCTAAAACACAGGTCCCGACAATTATAATGGTATATTAAGACCTTCTTTCAGTAAATATCCAGCTGTAAAGAATGGATGAAGTTTAACATTGTAAACCACGCTCGTTGACACGTTTTAATGAGGCGTGGCCTATGAATGATGCGACCCAATCAAATGCCTTCAACACATTTACATTAGCGCATCCTCATCTTAATTTACACATATGATAAGTTGATGTGATTGTTGAATGGAATTTGTTCTGAGGGAAGATATGTCATGAAAGATGATGAAAGGAGCGTGAAGATTGTTATTACTAATGGGGCAAGCCAGGTATAGATTAGGTTACAGTTAGATTCTGTGTTACATGCAATTTTATGCTGCTACAAGAAGATCATATGGATAACACCCAACTACTGCCTAGTTCTGACCCTGAGGTTTTGACCTTTGCCAATACCTTAAGGGCAGAAAATCCTAGTGGTGGCAACAATTTCTCAGATAAAATTCTGAATAATTTTTTAATAATATTTTTTTCCCCAGACACAGATTAAGTCTAACCCTTAACTAAATTGCAGTTTAAATTGAGATTTTCTATTGAAAATGTGATGCTTATGCTTATACAAAGCTATGTGCTAATCAATTGCCCAATAACTAAATACATCTGCTTAGATTAATTTGGCACTATGTTTCAAATTTAACCATGCCTTTCAGTGGTAAAAGGTCAACCAATCAGATTAAATCTGCCCTCAGGGCTGATCAGCCATCATAAAATCATAAAAAGGATCAACGAGTGTAAGCCACTGTTGATATGCACATCTACATATGTAGCTACACAATCCATTAATTTGTCATTGTGATAATAAATTAACAAACAAGGTTTCAATATGTGAAATGGAGATTTTGTAATTGATGAGGCTGAAGTTTCTCACCAGCGAGGGCCATGCACAGGCGGAACTCATCGTTAAGAATCTGCATTACTTCCCTCAACCCCTCTTCACCCTGATGAACACAGAATGTCAGTGTTGATCAGTTAACCTTTTCAGTCAGTCAGTCAGTCGTCCAATTTGATTGTCTATTGGTGACCATCAGTCGACTTTAATTCATTATTGGCTCCTGTAATTCGTAGTAAATCTTATTGTATAACTACTTTTTTATTCATGTCATTCTACTCTCGAGCAAATAACCTGAGGTGACTATAAACCAGTAGAAATGAGCCATATATGATCCTCAGTAAGGGTGTATGTGAAGTACAGAAATAATGTATACTATTACCTTGTATGCAAGACCCCACACAGCTGGCCTGCCAATGAAGACACATTTGGCCCCCAGTGCCAGGGCCTTCAGTACATCGCTACCAGTTCGGATTCCCCCATCCAGGTAGACCTCAATCCTGCCCTGGACAGTGTCCACAATCTCAGAGAGTGCATCTATCTGTTGGCAGGGGGGAGTTGGGGGTTGGGGGTGTTAAGGCTGTTTTCTCAAACTCACATCCAGGCTTTTATTTTAGGTTGTGTGCAATTATGTATGTGATTATGTGTATGCATGTTTAGGCATGTGCGTGTGTTTTATTTTGTGTATATGAGATTGCATGTGTGTTTATTGTTATATGATCTATTATGAAGTCATTCAATGTGATGTTAGGTCCCTTACAGTGGCAGGGTCCCCGTCTAGCTGTCGACCACCATGGTTGGACACGATGATGCCTTGCACGCCATGCTCCACTGCAAGCTCTGCATCCTCTTTGGTCAGGATTCCCTTGATGATGACTGGCAAGCGGGTGATGGACTGCAGCCAATAGATGTCCTTCCAGCTGATGGAGGGATCCAGGGTGTTGGCAGGAACTCCGTACTCCTCCGGACCAGCATTCTCCTACAGGTCACGACAACAAAAGAGATTGGGTGGGCTGTGCACACATGCAGGGATATGAAGAAGACGGAAAGGAGTGAAAGGTGGACAGGTCAAGAGCTGTGATTCCTAAGACTCACAAAGGAGGTCTGGTGCCATGTAAATAGTTATTGTTATAAATTGAGGGAATCAAGGAGAGGATATGTGTTTGATTCGTTTTCTGCCGTCACCTCAAAGATGCCATCAAAGTTCTTCACTCTGAGGTGTGGTGGGAGCTTAAACTGGTTACGGATGTCATTGCGCCGCTTTCCAGTGTAGGGCACATCCACGGTGAGCACCAGTGCCTGATACCCCAGGGATTCGACACGGTGCACGATCTGCTCCGACACCTTGCGGTTACGGTACACATACAGCTGGAACCAGCGGTAGCCCCCAGGCGCGGCTGCCACAATCTCCTCCACGGAGCAGGTGGAGTAGGTGCTGGTGATGTAGCAGGTATTTACAGCCTCAGTGGCTGGAGGGGAAGAAATAGTGAGAGAAAGGTTTATTTAAGACCGTGGCTCATGTCAGTTGGTCCACTCCAACTCCAACTACAAGGACCTTGCCATTGAGGCAAGTTTAGAACTTTTAAACCTAAACCCAAGAGTTGCTGAATCTCCTGATTTTCATTTAATTAATTGAAACAATTAATTGGATAGGAGCTGTGGCATACTGAATCATATGACCTGATTTGATATAGTCTGAGATTTTTCATATTACCCCTGGCGGTTGCCATCTCTCCTTCATGCCAGGCAAGGCAGTGGAAGGCAGTGGGCGCAATGCCAACAGGGAAGCTGATTTCTGTGCCCTGAACTGTTGTCCTAGTGTCGCACACTGACACATCACGCAGTATCCGAGGTCGAAGGCGAATCCTGCAAACCGAACAACATGGCATGTCATTTATTACCCAGCTGGGAGCCTCAGCATTCACTCTAATTTACCTTTTGTTTCTTTATTAGTTTTGAACAGCCTGCTTATCTGTTAACAATTGGAAAAAATATTCTGAATGTCTCTGATGCATAAAGGTCTGAAAATATAGCCTGTGTTCAGCAGTGTTCAGTAAAGTCAGTATTCAGCATTAATGTTGGGGTCCAGCTGAGCTGTGAGTCTTCAGCAAATGTCTTGCAATGTCACTGTTCAGCTGTCCTCCCAGTGTTCAGTAGTTTTACTCTCCA
This sequence comes from Hiodon tergisus, assembly GCA_025775045.1. Taxonomy (NCBI): domain Eukaryota; kingdom Metazoa; phylum Chordata; class Actinopteri; order Hiodontiformes; family Hiodontidae; genus Hiodon; species Hiodon tergisus. Next base: position 33,394 of record JAOVYW010005825.1, read on the forward strand.
GTATTCAGCATTGCCAATGTCAATGATCAATACTTCCAAGGCATAGCATGGTCTCAGATAAATAATGTCAGGGATCAGCAGTTTTATCGGTGTGCAGTAGAGACAGGGTTTAGTAGGGTCACTGTTCAGTAGTACTTCAACAGTACTGATAGTGTTCACTACCGTTTGAATGCCAGCAGATTGTCCTCCCTGGTGCAGCACTCGTCTGCTCCTGCTGCATAGTAGTCCCAGGTCGCCTTGGAGAGATGCTCCTTGGCGTACTCTTCAAAGTCGGTTAGACACACCATAGACATCTCTTCCCAATTTGCACTGTTTCTACGGCACAGAATGCCACCTTCATCATCACCATCATAATAAATAAGATCATCCACTTCACTCAGCTTCTGCTTCATTCTTGATATTGTCAATGTGACCACCACCGCTGGTTTTGTCATAATCAGTCATTTGTATTTTTATCATTGTGGGCTTTTACTCTACAGCACAAAAAAACATCATTCATCAGTTTGCAGAAAATTCCTGAAAGCATGGATTGGTAGAAAAATAAAGATAGGAAAGATAAGATAGAAAAGGAAAACATAAAATAATTAGCTATGACAATTTTGTTCTCTCATTCATGCACATATTTGTTTGCTTCAACATAGATGGCCCTGTTTATGTTTTAATATTCAACTGCAACTAACTAATAGTGACCTTTAGAAAAAATCAGTTTCACCCAGACTAACCTTAGACAAAAGGAAATCACAAGCAAAGTTGCATTAGTCCCTTCGAATCATGGATTGTTATTCATATTGTGACTAGGACATACTAAATTATGTCAGAACAGCCTTCTCAAAAAAAACTTACTTTTAAAAGATTGCCACAACTGTATATGTGAGATGTTCAATGTCTTCGAAATAATTAAACTGTAACCTCTCTTAATATCACTCAGTTACATGTCCATCACATTTATCGAGATGAAAATTCTCTTTACCTTCAAACTGGAGTACTTGCAAGTGTCACAATTACAGCCGCTGAGCTCTCAGAGTGAGCTGCATTTCTGTGTACGCCTAACAATGGTCAACAAGTTAGACCCAGTTCAGTGGAGCTTTGTGTACTTTGGACTCCATTACAGATTAACACATGAAATGCCTAGGTTAAACTTATTTTGGCTAGTCTCTTCCAAAATCCTACATGGCTTTTAAACAACATGAAACAAAGCACGAGAAGATTGCAATAACTCCATAAAGTATTTACACATAATTCAATGCCAGCATTGACAGCTCACAGAAACTGCAGTTTAACCATAGCATTTAATTACACAATTCTGGTAACTATTTTAAAAGTTACTTTTTAAGTGATGCCTATATTATTAAGCGCATTTACTCACCAAAACAGCCCACAAAGCTTCCCACTAAAAAAAGGCTTTCTAACATCAGGCCCTGTGTTTGCACACTGCTGGTCTTGCGCTTAGTTTGGACTGCTCCCTTTTGCTTGACTGACTGTAACGCTTTTGTGTGGAATCAATAAAATAAAATCACAGAGAGATTAACAATGGCAGAGCATGTAACCCCTCAGTGATCCCTCTGCCTTTGTTGTGTGTGTTTTCCTGCTGGCTGGAAATTTGCTGATGGGCTGTAGTGAGAGGATGTGGGGTCCTAAGCTCAGTCATACACCGGATCTACATGCTACACAGTACATGCTACACCAGCAGGGCTGAAACAAACCTGGGAAAGGTTTGAATTTAAAAATTTGCATAACATTTTTTTTTCTTAAATAAATTCAATAATTAAGTATGAACTAAAACAAAATAGAGTAATCTAAGCTATTTTCACTGTATATCTATGCTCTGAAATTCTAGCGGCACTCCATTTATCCAGTGATCTAAAAGAAAATACCAAAGCACTTTCTGTGATAGAACCAGCCCAAAATGTTTCCTTATTTTACCTGCCTGACTCAACTGAAAACTAAAATAATCGACAATATGTTGATAAATATGTCCTAGAACATACTCTAGAAGAAATCACTCACATAACTTATAAGACATTACTATTTGATGAGTTTATGTCTGATTATATTGAAATTAACAGAAAAGATGATGAAATCCACACACAATAATTTTCTTCTATATTCTGTTTGTTATTCATCGGTTATAAACTGAAAATAAATCCTGAGAAAAACATCCACAACAACTTGTGTGAAAGACATTTTCCCAAAACTGCTTATCAAATTTAGCGCGTAACCTGGCAGCCAGGGCCTAACCCAGCAGCCAGGGCCAAACTCCACACCCAGGGCCTAACGGGAAGGCAGTCCATCACAGGGACGACGACACACAAAAAACCAGTCACACAGGGCCAAATTTGCAGTCGCCAATACACCTAAAGCACAAGTCTTTAAACAGTGGGAGGAAAACGGAGAACCCACCAGAAACCCACGCAAACATAGGGAGATAGTGACCCGAGCTGAATTTGAACCCAATACAACTGCCAACAGCTGAATCACCATGCATCCCTTACACTATTAATTTTCCCAAAATGGCTGTTCAAAGCGGGATTTGCCATTTTAATTTTATTCAGTAGATGACTCACTTGTTGCAATCCATGATACTCATTCTCTCTCTCTGAGTTGAGGAGCTTTGGTGTCATAACCTATAAAGCACAGTAAAATATTACTTTCACTTAGTATAGCAGACATATATTTCCAGGTTTTTTAAACACATTTTATCCAACGTTATCTCTTACACATTTCGAGCTTTATGTAGGAAATGTATGCCTTTAAGAGAATCTTTTTATAACACCAGAGGGCTGGGAACATCCATCAAAAAAGGAAAAAACAAACCATCAAATAAAAACACATAATATTGACATATCAATGGTTAAGTTTGTTAGACAGCATGAGATTTCAGCTGTTAGTTTCATTTACTGACTGGTAGGGAAACATAATTTGATACATTTCACTGTTAAGACATTGAATGAAAGAGAGCTCTGAACAGAGTTCTTAAATCTGAGTTGTTTTAAACAGAGCAAAGTGAAAACAGACTTCTCTTTCACTTAAAGGTGGCATTAAAACACAGCGAATAGCATAGATAAATATTAAAACACAGTGAATAGCCCAGATAACCATTAAAACACAGTGAACAGCTTATTAACAGAGTTATTACCTGAAGGAATAATTTTCCTGATTCTCCAATTGTGTTATATCAATTAAACCTAACTAATAAATCTTACTGTTTATTTTCCTTATTTTATAAATTATCTATATCTAGACTGAATTCAGAAATAAATAGAATAAAGTTGATGTGATCAGAAAATCTATGCTGTTGAGTTTCTAAATGAATAATAATTTTCTTATCTTTTAGTTTTGTTTGAAATGTGATCAGATGTCTCTTTAAAAAAGATTACATAAATAGTAACTAATCAGACCTCAGTGCTAGGTCCATGTGTTAGTTGAATGTGAAAATGGAGTGAAGAGACAAATAATCCCGCTTTGAAAAATCAGGAGGTTTCAATAGGTTTTCAATGGGCATGTTGTAAAGGTACATTTCTGGAATGAGAGCTGTGTGTAAAAAGTCATTTTTTAAGTGAGTTACATTACTCTGGATTTGCAACAATTCATCTTTTTTTTAAATTACATAAGAAGTTGTCAGTTCCCTCTTTATTTAAAATGGTTTGCAATTGTTTTTAACTTTAAGGATAAGAGCCATTTCACCCTTTTTACCTAGAAATATGAAACATGCTTTTTAACATATCATCCTAGAAAACTGAACATATCTAAAATTTTAGAACCATCAACCGTCTTACCTTGTCCTTTAACCTCTCCTGGTTTGTTTGGGAGGCCTGTCCTCTATCCGTGTTACAAGTGTATGTGTTTGTGTGTTTGTGTGTGTGTGTGTGTGTGTGTGTGGGGGGGGGGGACACACACACTCTTTGTCTCTCGACACTCACAGAGCAGCTGAACTCTAAACTTGTTGTCAGCATTACAGAGAGGCCAGTGTCTCCTTTGTGTGCTGGTACAAAAAAAGACAGATATCCACATTTCATTTCAATCACATGTAGTACTGAGCCAGATGGTGTGTAGAGGTGCACAAACCTCATATCACACCCAGACCCGGCTGTGTTCAGATGCATCCAATCATGTTGAAGGAATCACCATCTCTAGTGAGGGGCACAGAACAGCCATGTCAGGAGTGGGGGTTCTACACCACCTTAATGCTGTATGAATGCTGTCAAATTACATAAAAAACACGCTCCAAATGCCATGCAGAAGAGTAGGCGAATCAGCCCCTTTTCTCCATATGGAGGTGCTGTATCCCCACTAAACTTGAGAAATATAAATCATTATGCATTATCTCAGAGAGCTACTGTTTCAGACTAGGAACAGTCGTTAAGCCTAGGGTTCTTTTTAAACCAAACTGCCCTCAATATAACCATAATTATTCAGGTCAATATTTCTCTAAATATGACTCAGTGCCATTTGTGCTACTGCATTTCAGCCCTACAACTCCCACCACCACCCACCAAGAGGGTAAGGAAGTACAGTTAGGCTGATTTGACTTTCAGACATATAGTTAAAGGGGCACTTGTTTGAGCATACTGAGGATGGATAATTTCTACAAGGGCATCATATGTTAGACACACTCAAGAACTTGAAGTGGATGTCTGTTTTTACAATTTTATGTTTTTCAGTCTAACAATAACGATTAATTGATTTAAGATATTCTAATAGGATATTAGCGTAGTGACATCTGACTCAATGTTCTCTCTTACTGTTCCTAAAAACCTTACAATACTAAACGGCCTGGCACATCCCTAATACATCCGGACCTAACAGGTTTCATAAATGTCAGGCAAACCTTTGTAACAGGGATGGGAAGCAGCGCCTCCACCGCCAATGGCGTTCGGCCCTCCCCGAGGGGGCTGTTGGGAAGCTTAGCCCCCGAACTGTTATTAATGTAAATAGCGTGTTGAAAGTTCCGTATTTTAATGACGTTATTGTGTTGTAGTCTAGTTTAGTTAGTTGTGTCGTTTGGTGTTTATGTTAGTTAAGATTTAGTTCCCCCACTGTGATTTGATTTGCTCGTTTGTGTGAGGGCTTTCTGTGTTTTCCCCTGTGTTACCAGTTCTATCCACTGCCAGTTCTGCCTTTGTTAAGCGGTTGTAAGCGCATGTGTGAATAAAGAGCATTACTTCCTGTAAAAATCGGTGTCAGACTCTCTGTCCAAACCCCGAAGGATAGTAGCATTCCGAAAATGCTACATTGGTGCCCTTTGCGCGGTGTGAGACACCCTGGAAATCCACAAAGGGGTCCTGCACAAGGGGTGGCTCGTTCCGGCGAGTGGTGAGATGAGGTGCCAGCTGGTGGTCCCCCAGACACTGCGAGCCAGCGTGCTTCAGGTGGTGCATGGCCAGCCAGGCATGGGTCACTTCAGGGCATCCAAGACCCTGCGGCAGCTCCGTGAGCGATTCTACTGGGGCCAGTGCCACCGGGATGTGGCGCATCACTGCAAGACCTGCAACGAGTGTCAGGCGCAGAAGGGCCCCCTCGATCGAGCCCGTGCACCACTTCTACACCAGGTGGGGGCGCCAATGGAGCGAGTGGGGATCGACATCCTTCCCCCGCTCGGAGTCCGGCAACCGCTTTATCCTGGTGGCTATGGACTATATCACCAAGTGGCCCGAGGCCTACGCCCTCCCCGACCAGAGCGCAACCCGGGTGGCCGACGTACTGCTGGAGGGGATGTTCGCCCGCCTGGGGGTCCCCGAGGAGCTTCACAGCGACCAGGGCAGGAACTTCGAGTCCCGGGTGTTCGCGGAGGTGTGCCAGCGGTTGGAAGACCCGGACCACCCCCCTTCATCCCCAAAGTGACGGGCTGGTGGAACGCTTCAACCGCACGGTCGCTACACAGCTGGCCACCTGTGTCTGCGCACCAGAGGGACTGGGACCACTACCTGCCCCTCGTCCTGTGGACGTTCCGCACCGCGGTCCAGGAATCCACAGGGTGCACACCTGCAGCCCTCATGTTCATCCGGGAGCTCTGCATTCCAGTGGACCTGGCTTTCGGTGCGCCCCCGAGCCCCAGCAGCGGATTCCCAGCGGGGCCCGATTACACGTGGGAGCTCCAACAGCGGCTACTGTGGACACACTCCTTCGCCCGCACCCACCTCACCAACGCGGGGGTCCAGCAAAAGCAGCAGTATGATCCGCACCGCCGGGGACCTGGATTCGCCGCTTGGGATCAGGTGTGGGTCTACAACCCCCGCCACAAAAGGGCCTGTCCCCAAAGCTGGCCCCCACTTGGGAGGGCCCCTGTGAGGTACTGGAGGTAGTGTGAGCTGTGTGCTACTGGGTGCGATTGCGGCGACACCAGCGAGTGGTGGTGCTGCACCTGGATCGCCTGGCCCCCTACCAAGCTCGCCGGCCCCTTCTTCCACCGATGGAGAGTGAACCGAGGGTTCCCCCACCAAGGTAGGAGATGGGCGACGGGGGGCATGTTGCCCTGGCCGCCGGCGATGGCCCCCACCTCGGATGGCGGACTATGTCTGTAGCCTGGCGGAACTGTTGAAGGACGGTCGGCCTTGAGAGGGGGGCTGTGTAACGGGGATGGGAAGCAGCGCCTCCCCCGCCAATGGCGTTCAGCCATCCCCGAGGGGGCTGTTGGGAAGCTTAGCCCCCGAACTGATATTAATGTAAATAACGTGTTGAAAGTTCCTTTTAATGACGTTATTGTGTTGTAGTTTAGTCAGTTGTATCGTTTGGTGTTTATGTTAGTTAAGATTTTGTTCCCCCCGTGATTTGATTCGCTCATCTGTGTGAGGGCTTTCTGTGTTTTCCCCTGTGTTACCAGCGAGCTGCGAGCGAGGCTGGAAGATTTGGAAAGGGAAACCGCCTCGCTCAGTCTCCAACTCCGGCAGGAAGAGCGTCACCCCCTCCCCCCATCCACTGCCAATTCTGCCTTTGTTAAGGCGGTCGTAAGCGCAAGTGTGAATAAAGAGCATTAATTCCTGTAAAAATCAGTGTCAGACTCTCTGTCCGAACCCCAAAGGATAGTAGAATCCATAGTAGACCCTAGACTCCATAACAGACAAATTTTAATTGAAAAGTAAAAAATTTAATACATAAAAAAAGAGTAGACTGCAAGTTGGAAACACCTCAGTAAACAAAATCCATGTCTGGACATTATTACTCAATAATAATAACAACAATAATTATTCAAAAAATACAGAATAATTCTGAGAACTTTAACTCAGTGATCCACCATTTCTCACCCAGACAGTGAAAAAACACAATCACTTAAATAATACTATCACAAGAACTCTGAAAGCTTAAGATACAGATACCACCATATGACATGTTTCAGTGTCTTCTGGGGCTAGCATACTGTTGCACTGCAGTGATTCTGGAGTTGTTGAACGACAACACATATGATTTCAATATTTAATTAATCTTATCTCTTACCCAAGCGCAAGGTTTCATAGCTAAAATTTTAAAAACAAAAAACTTTTTTGTAGGCGAGTATAGTTTGACTAAGAAAATACAGTAAGATTATCAATTATATCTTGTGCTCTATTAGCACATAGTGGTATACTGAATATATATATAATGTTAATGAAGCCTAATGGATATAAAATACTGGATGACACGCCAAATATTTAATCTAATACAAATGCTATAGTTTATAAGATGGCTACCCTATATACCGATACTCTAATTGTTTTACTCTAAAGATCCCTAGTGATTAAGAGCCTGGGGAAGGTTTTGTACCATTTTTGTATTTTAACACAGTTTAACATTCTTAGGTTTATTATGCTCTGTGCTGGCCTCATATGTCAAACTACTTGCAGTCCTTTACCATGTTACAATATAAATTTTAAGCTATTTTAAGTAAAACTGAAACAAAAATATTAAGATCAGGTATTGCAGAGAACCACCATCGTATACAACTATACATGTGCACACGCATTTACTCATATACATTTAAAAATCTTTTCCCTTGGATTGCAGCGGTGTCACACACACAAATACACACATACAGAAACACACACACACAGTCACACACATTATTCGGGTACACCCTCCAAAAGAAGTCAGATTAACAAGTGGACAAAGTAACCATAGACAGAAGACAAGTCCTGGATGAGGGGGAGAACCTCACCTCTCTGGGGGAACCTTCATGAAGTAAGGAGAAGTAGGAGAGATTGGAGCTGGCACTTCATACTTAGAGCTCAGCTGGGATAAGGGCCAGTCTCCAGGCAGCCCCTGCCCTGCCAAGGTGAGGGGTTGTGTGGGGAAGAGGACCTGGCAGCTCTACTTCCTTCCAGCTCTTTCATTAGGGATGCCTCATCGCTGCTCACATCTACGCAATGTGGGGTTGCACCAGCGCTGAAAGGCTAAAGTCGGGGAAGGAAACCAAAACCAGGTGGAAAGTGGAAAGAAAGAAAATAATCATCATCATCCGACAACTTTCATAGTTCTACCAATTGGCTTGAAATCAAGTCTATACTGTATCTATTCCTAGAGCTTGTGAGGAGTGGGAGAAGAGTGCTTTGCAGTGTTGCTGGGTCCCAGCTGAAATTTGAATTGTATATTAAAACCTTGATTAGGAGCTGCAACAGCAAAACCTGTTTCAGTCCATTTCAGACCATTCCACACACATCAATACTACTGTGACAGTTTTGCTTACTGGATGGACCTGTTCTTACCACTGTGCTGATACACTTTCTACAATGGCAGGTACACTGACAGGTATGACATATCACTATTACAGTGGCCTAAACTGTATATGCCGTGTCAGTAGGGTGACCTGATACAATGCTCCTTGTCCTAATAATTATACTGACAGGAAATACTGTGGATCCGAGCTTCTTACAACTGCACCATCAAAGCTTTTTGTAAAGCTGGCAGAATATGAAACGTTATGCTGGTGGGAAACACCACTTAATGAATTCTAAAAGTGAGAAAACTAATATCCTTGTCTCTAGCTTCAACAATCTAAATAATCTCAGTGTGATAGTCAGTTGAGCCTGTCTATCAGCCTGTCTATAATTATTTCAGGAATTTTCTTTTAAATCTTTGAAATAGCCAATTGTGCTAGTCATGATGGATATCTTTCACACAAGAACAGTGAGGAAGAGTGATTGTATTCCTTTGAAACAGTGCCTATAAAAAGTCTCAGTTCTCTTGCAGACGGCATCAGGTTTTTTTTGTATTTTGCATCATTCATTTTACCCTCTACCTTTACAAGCCTGTCAGGGCCTGATGCAGAGAAGCATCCCCACAGCATGATTCTACCACCACGGTTCACAGTGGGGATGGTGTATTTTTGGTTATGTGCGTGTCTGGTTTGATGGCCAAAAATCTCAATTTTTGTCTCAGACCATAGAATCTTCTTCCAGCTGACTTCGGAGTCTCCCACATGCCTTCTGGTAAACTAGCTGAGATTTATTTTTGGCTTTCTCTTTGCCACTCTCCCATAAAGCTGTGACTGATTAAGAACCCAGGCAACAGGTGTTGTATGCACAGTCTCTCCCATCTCAGCCACGGAAGCTTGTAAGCTTCAGAGGAGTCATAGGTCTCTTGTTGGCCTCCTTCACTAGTCCCCTTCTTAAACGGTAGCTCAGTTTTTAAGGACAGCCTGCTCTAGGCAGATTTACTGCTGTGCCATACTTCTTCAATTTCTGAATTATTGACTTCACAGTACTCCGGGGGATATTAAGGGACTAGATTTTCTTGTATGCGTTCCCTGATTTTTGTTTATGAATAAGCTTTTCGCAGATTGGCTTGACGTGTTCTTTTGTCTTCATGGTGTAGATTTCCCCAAGAGACTGACTCACCAGTAGGCAAACCTTCCAGAGACAGGTGTATTTATAATCACTTTAATCAAATCACTTTGACTGTTCACAGGTGATCTCCATTTAATGAACTGAGCTAATTCTAAAACCAGTTTGTTGCACAGTGATGATTTAAGTGAGCTGCATAAAAGGGGGTGAATACTTATTTTGTGTTTAAAATTTGTTATAAATTTAGACTACTTGGTAAAAATTGATTTTTACTTTGATATGAATCAGTAGGCCATGCAGCCCATCCAAGAAAATGAGCCGATTGGAGGAGACACGTCTCTCCTGAAATGACTGCGCCCAGAATATTGGAAAGCGATGAGCTGAGAGCACTCCTGCTGATTCATGCCAACCATAGATATGGTTATGAGCTGAGAGCACCCCTGCTGATTCATACCAACCATAGATCTGGTTATGAGCTGAGAGCACCCCTGCTGA
>JAOVYW010005826.1:0-11961 GCA_025775045.1 Hiodon tergisus
ACTGATGAAAACCGATGAAAACCGATGACCAAACTGTTCCTGTGGGAAATTGACCTTGCAATACATACCATATAAACACCACACACACTGCTATATCGTGATATTTATCCATGTAAGGACAAGAAAACATTTTTTGTCAGTCAATGACTTCCTTTGAAATATACTAATGCTACTTTTGTGGCATCGCAACAGAGGCACAGTTCTCAAAATTATGCTACAATAAACAGTGGACGGTATGAAATATGGACTTTGGCAGAACATATACATGTGCACCTTTAGCAAGCCATTTTCTTTCATCATGTCCCTATCAGCCATTTTGTTTCTTCTCTACGCAACACTCTCAAAAGATACACTGCTCCCTCCAAATGTTTTGCAGCTGGCTATCCAATTTAAGTCAGTTTCTCCATTCACTACATCAGATGAATGCAGCCCGTTTCAGTACCACTAAAATGATATTAAACCTATAATTATATTAACAAATCTTTTATTTATGTTTTGAAAATCCACCATGTAGCCTCCACTACTGGAATAGCTAATTCTGCTGCTGCAATAATGTATAGCTTTACAGTTTTTCTAGTTTTATTCACACTGTAATCAACTCACTTCTTTTAAAAAAATGATTTATTTCATTTCCAAGCCCTTCTCTTGTTTTGTGTCAGAGGTCCAAGGTGTGAAGAATGTGGCCAAAGATTGCAGACCCTAAAAAGGAATAGAAAAATGTTTTAAAAATTAAGTAGCTGGGACAAATACACTTGTTGGTCATTTCGCACAAAACAATATGCTGCAGTCAAGGCTTTTTGAATAATAATAGATAATAAAACCAAAAAAATACATATGAAAAATAAATTAACTATTTGCAGCTCTTGCGTATGGTTATCAGAAAGTATTAAATAAAAAGGAAAAGAACAAGCCAAAATGTTTCCCAACTCCCTTTTCTACCCAAAAACCTTGAACGTGCCGTTGCTAACTCTCTCTCTTCCTCTCTCAGAATGATCTCCTGGACCACCATCAACCCGACTTCAAAGCTAAACACTCAACAGAAACGACCCTCCTCTCGGTTAGCGAATCACTACGCTCTGCGAGAGTGGAGGGCAACTCATCTGTCCTAATCATTCTAGACCTCTCTACTGCCTTTGACACGGTCAACCACCTGATGTTCATCTCTACGCTTTCCAAGATGGGAGTCTCAGGCACTGCGCTGAGATTATTTGGATCGTATCTTTCTTACCAGGTTTCCTGGAGAAATGCTGTCTCTGTCCCATACTCTCTAACTACTGGAGTCCCTCAGGGTTCAGTTCTGGGCCCCCTCTTCTTCTCTTTATATATGAAATCCCGAGGCAAAGTAATCTCTGCTCATGGGGTTTCATATCACTGTTATGCCGATGACACGCGACTCTTTCATTCCCTCATCACAGATCTCTGTGATTCTCCCCCGCATCTTCGCCTGCCTTCGTGATGTATCCACGTGGATGTCTGATAACCAACTCAAGCTCAACGTGGCCAAAACAGACACTCCTTTCCATGATGTCTGCATTACAGTGGAAGGCACCACAGCCTCATCAAGCCGTACAGTCAAGAACCTGGGAGTCACCCTGGACCACGACCTTCAAGGACACGTAGCTTCAGTGACTTGTTAATGCAGATTCTCAACAACATGAAGAGAATCCGTCCCTTCCTAACCAAACAATCTACACAGCTCCTGGTACAGGCACTGGTGATATCACGCCTGGATTACTGCAATTCTCTTCTGGCTGGCCTTCCAGCTTCATCAATCAGACCTCTCCAGGTAATTCAGAATGCTGCTGCCCAAGTGATCTTCAATTGAAGGAAGTTCACTCATGCCACTCCCCTCCTCATAAAACTCCACTGGCTCCCTGCTGCTGCTCGGATCCACCACTAGATCCTTACCCTCACTCACCAAGCTCCTGGCTACCTCCGCACGCTAATCTCAGCGTACACCCCACTAGATCCTTACAATCCTCCTCGAACATCATCTGGGTGACTTTTCTCAGCACTTGCACCGACATGGTGGAACTCCCTTCCTGAGGACATCAGACGATGCGAGGTCTACACCACCTTCAAGAGGAAAGTAAAAACGTACCTCTTCCGACAATACCTCACTCCTCAGCCCTGAAACCTCCCCGGAAATGTTTGGATGCTCATGTATTTATGTATTTGATGCTTAGGTATAGAATATGTCAGGTAGATTTTGTGTTGGTTAAGCATGTTTATTGCTGTGTTATCTCTTTGGAGCCTTAGTCTTATACCTGCTCTCAGTCATTGTCAATAGAGCAAGATAGCTCAGTTTTGTATTGCACTTGAACCCTGAAACTACAAAACTTTTGTACGTTGCTCTGCTAGAGCGTCTGCTAATGACTAAAATGTAATTTAACGTTAATCAGAAAACTAATATGCGTCGCTGATCATACGTGGGGCTCAGATCTACAGTGAGGGACTAGTTTCAGTGTCATAGTGCACAAGAAATTTACACATTGTGGTGGTTAGAAGAAGCAAAAAGTTAACCTGTTTGCTGACTTGCGTTGCTATTCATAAATTACACAAATGTAACACATTTCATACTGAATCACTGGTGTATAGTAATTTCTCGTGCCTGTCTGTCAAACCAATTGTGTCTGTAAAAAAACACACCAGCCTGGCACTGCCCCAGCCACATTTAGGCCAAATATATTTTAAAATCCCATTAAGGCTTGCATTCTAAACACTTCAGTCAAACGGATTTTATGTCCTGACATCATGCACTATTCATAAACCGATTTTTTTAAATTATCTTTGATGTAATTTTATAAAGTAGGCCTACATTTTTTGTTCAATGCTATTGTTGCTATGATTCACAAAAACACTTTCCAAGGTTAATATAATCAAAGACTAGCATAGAAGATGTAAAACAATGGCTTTTACCATGAGTGTAACACCCCCATAAAATACTACATGGAGCACCCATGTCAAATGTTAGCCTAACAGGGAAAGATAAAACAGGTGGTAAGGTACAGTCTAAATGAGTCCCACTGAAAGCTTTTAGAAAGTTCCAGAAGCTTTTTATAATCACCAGACAACAATCTTTGCTTTTAGATACTTGGGTGTGGTGTCACACATGTTGGAACCTCACCAGATGATGCTTTGAATCTTACACATAATTAACAATATAAATCTGCTGGATATAACAAGAACAGATGACATACAGTGGGTTTCATACAATGGCTCACATAAATGGCAATTTCCGACTGGTCAACAGGTGGGTATTATAATTTTGTTATACAACAAGCAAGCAAGCAAGGCAATAACATACCTGCTCACTTCCAAATCAATCCACACAAATTCAAATCCACCATTAATTAAATTCGAGGCAGATAGGAAGGTAATGAGCACCAAAATTAGCGACCAGAGTTGGACAATCAACCAAAAAATCAGCAAGTTATCAAGGAACTACATTATTCCGCAAATGTAAAATATATTTTTTTAGCAAGGGGGCCGTGGCCAAAATTTGTGTGTCTTTCCAGCATTCAGCCGTTGTATAACTTACTCAGTGGTACAATCCTTTCCCTGTGCTGGACCAATCCTCTCCACTTCATCTGACGATCCTAAATGGAAAAGTCATTATATAAAACTAATATAGGACCAGCTATTAAAATGAGTATGTTTGAGTAAAACAGATTACCTGACTGCATTCTGAACAAAATTGTCTTCCTTACCATCTTCAGTGTTGAGAGAGCAGACTCTATCCACCAGCTCCTTGGCTTCAGCTACTAGCTCGCCGGCAAGGTCAAGGATCGGAGAAGGGATATTGGAGCTATCTGTAATAGGGGATGTCCTGCCATTTCTGGAAAACACAGCCACTGTAATCAACATACTCTCTGCTTTTCCAGACTGATTATGCAAAATAACCAGAACAAATACAAACAAATCCCACTTACAATGAGAAGCACAATAACCACTTACTCGTTTTCTGTCCCAAAAAAGCTGGAGGAGGACAACACTTTATGAACGTTCTACAACGGGAAGCAAAAAAAACCCAATTAAAAATACAATCCTCAAATGTTACTAAATCTGTACCAATGAGACATTGCTCAATACAGAAAAGTATGTGGCAGGAAAACTGTCTGTTGCAATGAATTGTTGTTTTGGCCTTGATCAAGCTTTTCTTAACTTTACATTTTGAGCATAAAACAATTCGTTGATTCCACCTGTCGTGTGACCAAAAAAAAAAAACAGAAAAATATTACCTGTGCAAATCCCAGCAGTTTTTTATTGGAAACTTCCAAATGCTTTCGGGTGTGCTCTGATTTCCTGAGCTGCCAGTCAATGACAGACAGCCGGCGCTTCAGCTCAATGACGTCCTCCTAGCACAACCCAAGTGTCAATGAAAATCTCATTTTGGTGAGTGATAAAATATTCAATACAATGCTGTCTTGGGTTCTCCTAGATTTTACATTGCTTTGCATAAGTATTCACCCGCCTTGGACATTTAAATCTTTTTTTACCCAATTCTATTGGTTTTTTAAACAATTTTGCTATTGTATTGATGCTTTAAAAAAAAAAAAACATACTTAACACTTTAAAGGTACAAAATAGTTCTGTTGTGACACAATAAAAAAAGAAATTTTTTGGTTACATAAGTATGCTAGTATGCTCCTTGCTATGAAATCCCTGAATAAGCTCTGGTGCAACCAATTGTCTTCAGAAGTCATATAATTAGTTAAATGGAGTCCACCTATGAACATTCAAAGTGTCACATGATCTCAAAATAAATACACCCGTTTCTGGAAGACCCCAGAGTTTGTTAGAGAGCATATCTAAACGAACAGCATCATGAAGACCAAGGAGCCAACAAAACAAGTATGGGATAAAGAAGCATCAATCAGGGTTGGGTTAAATAATATTATCCCAAACTTTTAACATCCAGTGGAGCACCGCGAAATCCATGGAATGGATCCAGATCTGCAAAGCTGGTAGAGACTTACCCCAAAAGACTCACAGCTGTAGTTGCAACTAAAGGTGGTTTGACCAAGTATTGACTCAGGAAGGTGAAAACTTACGTACAAATGTCAGTTTTTTCCTTGTAATTAACCTTTGTGACAATAAAAAATATATTGTACCTTCAAAGGGTTTATATTTTGCTTAAAACAAATGTTAAAAACCCCAATAAAATTCAGTTTAATTCCAAATGGAACATTACAAAATGTGGAAACGCCCAAGGGATGTGAATACTTATGCAAGGCACTGTAGATAATTAAATCGTTACTGAAAAACATCTTGGAACAGCTATACAAAATAAGCGCACCTTCAAAGCATAACAAGGAAATCCTACTTTTATAGCATTTTTCGGTTGCTTCCCAGCTAGTTCATTTTTCAGGTCTTGGATCTCGGCCTCCAGCAGCTGGATGACCTCCTCGTTGTCCTGCTCCGCACTGTGGGGCTGCCTATGCGCTGCCTCAGCCAGCTTACATTTCAGAGAATTGATCTCAACCGATGTGGCCGTAGATTTCTGTAATGCACAGCAAAGGGATGGGGTTAAGCATACCTGTGACAAGTGCCAATCAATGGAACAAGTTAGTTTCACCACTTCTCCAGTGGGTTACCTTGAAGCCATTTAAGTTCCACAGTGTTATTCTACTAACGCAGGTAATTTTTTCAGGTCACTTACTTCAATGTTCAGGTAATTGTATCTGCATCTGCTTTTAGCACTACCAGGTCAAGGATATGAGCTGGCTAGCTAGTTTTACCATTACTATATTAGTGCAGTATCCCTTGGATACGGAGCAGAAGAATCTTTATCCCAGGCATCAACTACCTACCTACTATTCCCCGTCCTGCAGGCGAGCAAAATTTAGTGGGTTTCCCTATTTTAATTTGTCAATATAGGAGGTTACCATAAGTATCACCTCAATAACACCCGTTCAGACTTCACTCCATACTGAATTGTTTATCTTGCCTTTGCTAAATGCATTTTGTCTTTAAGTCACTTTGCAGAAAAGCACCTGCTAGGCGATTAAATGTACATGTAGATGCATTGCCACTCAAAACTCCTCATATAGAATTCTAAGGGAACTACCTCAGTAGACCTTTGTAGCTCCTCTTCTATTGTTTTCTTGTTTTTCTCTGTGTCCCTCAGTATTGTCTAGGGAAAGATGGAAACATTAAACCTACAAGAATTTAATGAAAAAGACAACTAACGTTCAATCAGGCACATGTACATGATTGACGAAAGGGTCATATAAATGTACATTTTTTTAACACACTATAAATAAGTTGTCCTACAGAAGATTACATTTGAACATTCCACATTAAAAATGCGCATGGTTACAAATGTGCCGATTGTAACATTATTTAAGAAGGCTGAGATTTTCACCTTCAACTGTTGCATTTTCTGTTGTAGCTGTTTAACCTCAGTTTGAAACAGCTCACGCTCCTCTGAGTTATGGCTGCTCTCGTAGCTCTGCAGAGAAGTGAATCATTTAAGAGCCAGAAGAGAGAGTGCAAACATTTTCTAGTGGGAGTACGCCATGTTTATATCAAAGAAATACTTGACTTTTGTAATTACTAATTACTAATGTTTGTTTATTGCTAAAGAGGCTTACAAAGAGATTGTTGAATCATAAATAAGTTTCATTAAGTTGGCTTAACAGACTGGCACATGAATGAAAATTAATGTTAAAGTGCTGGACTTAAAAAGCAGTTATAACAATTTCCCTGTGCTTTAAGAAAAAGAAAAAAAAAGATCAGAGAGATTTGTTTCTCTAGTATACGTCTCTAGTGCATTTTTTATTCTGCACAGAATAATACAAGGTTTTCAAGAAGAGGTATATATAAAATTTTCTTGAGATGAAAATCATTTTACCGGAGAATGAAAAGCTGAGGTGTCCATTAGGCTGGCAGCTTCGTGAGAGGAAAACATGAAGGGTGACTGTGACAGACCAACCTCCTCCAGCTTGTCCTGCAGAACCTCTTTGGTGGCCAACACAAAGTCTGTCACATTGACAAAGATGCGTTTGTGTGTGTAGACACAAGATCAGCAGCGGTGTTGTTGGACTGTGACCACAAAGGAGTATCTCACAAGCAGTGACACTTATTTATAGGGATTTCTTCTCCCTGCTTTTTTTTGGCATCATACAGATGAAGTTTTCTTAAAACATGTAGGCTAAATTAGGGAAGTAGCATATTTTAATCAATGCCTGCTCTTCTGGTTAAGAGGAATAGTCAGCGTGCAGATCCTCTGCTGAGACCTGGCTATGGTTCCAGAACAACTGGTGAAGGTGACTGGATTGTAAGTGAATGATTGCCAGATCAAGTAGTATCCTTGATGCAATTCTGTTTAAAGAATAAATTATCCAATTAAGCTTTGTAAGTCTAAGTAAGGATAACTATAATTAATAGGAGTACTACAGTAAGATTAACCACTTTCCCCAGTGCTCACCTCCATAGGCCACTGTTCCAAAGGGATCTGTTATCAAGTTATGTTTCAATGTCCTCTTTTTCTCTTCTGTGACATCTAACCCCAGATACTTGAGGGCCTAGAACAGGGATGAAAGACGCATAAAAGCTAAAACGCCTATGAATATTATCTGTATAAGTAACAGGTTAATTTACACATATACACATCTCCACAAGGGGGCGATGCGACACTAGTACTTAAAAGCCCCTGTGCATACAGGAAAATCGGATCACATTCCATCACAATACTATATCCTGTGCTATCTTGATAGACAGGCACATACTAGATTGAAGCTGTCATGCTAGCATTGGTTTGAAAATTTGATGTCGAATTTACCAAATCTAGTTTGTCTGATTTGAGGCGAATGTGGGGATCTAGGGTAATCTTGGTTTTCTGTGCTGCAGCTGTTTTCAGCGAGTTGGTGGATCCTGGAAAGCAGAAATGTGATCAGGAAGATATATAGAGATATACATTTTCATCTCTTGCTTTTAATTTCTTATTGAAATTTTTATTTTATTTTTAAATACAAACCGATTAATATACTTCATATTGAAATAAACCACACAAGTTTTCTAGGCACAGAGTATTTGTTATGTGTGAGACCTGAACTGCACCACTAACAAATTTCATGCATACATGATTTTATGGCTGGAAATATTATCAAGCTAATGACTGGGATTCCCCAAATACATAAAAAATAAACAGAAAAACTTTCTTTTAAAATCAGCCAAGTAATACTTCCTATTACGATTGAGATCAGACATTACCTGAAGCAAAGATGTCTGGAGGACAGAGGTCTGGTGAGGGTGAAGTCACGGGTGTCTGACACATCGGTACAAAAAGAGAGGCCGTTATGTTCAAAGACAGGAGCACGACCTTATTAAAACACGGCAAGTCATAATATAGAAATGCTGCGCTGTTTAAGTTAATGTGTGGAGTAAACAGTTTAGGAACAGGCTGCTAACCTCAGGAGAGATGACGTGCACTTTTAACCGTGAGGAACTGTATCCAGTCCCAACCCCTTTTTGGAATCCATTGGGCAGTGAGTGGGTGTCAGGTGGGGGGGGGGCTTTCCCAGGGATGAATGCAATCTCTACTGCATTTTCATGCCTTTGAAGACAAACAGAATTCTGAAGACTCATCGTGTGGAAAGAGACCTAGAGCAGTGAAAGGAATAGCGATGATGCCACGTGGAGGGTTTATCTGAACGCGTGCTTAAATGTACCTTAGTTTGACCTTGTTGAGGGTGCCCATAGCCTCTTCGTGGGTCGCTCCTATTAGCGACTCCTTATTAATAGCAATTAGCTGATCTCCTGGTCTCAGTCGCCCATCCTGCAGGATGTATGGAGAGACAATGCATCACCTGGAGGGTTACATCATTCATACGCATCATAAGTTA
Source organism: Hiodon tergisus (assembly GCA_025775045.1). Lineage (NCBI taxonomy): Eukaryota > Metazoa > Chordata > Actinopteri > Hiodontiformes > Hiodontidae > Hiodon > Hiodon tergisus. The sequence goes on from JAOVYW010005826.1 coordinate 8,850, forward strand.
AACAAATGCCAAATGAGTCTTTTCAAAGCAATCAGACAGCACCAGGAATGGGAACAGACAGTTGTACTTTACGGGTATGTGTGTGGAGAAAACATCTGTGTTGCTACTTCTTTATAGCAATCACTTTATTAACACTAAGAGACACTTGGAAATTCAATTAAAGTTCTGGAAATGATTTCACCATTTAGACCATTTAGAGCATTCATTTTTATTATTATTATTATTATTATTACCATAAACCTATTAATATGAAATATTTATTTTAAAGTGAAATTCAGAATTTGTATTTTTGTAAGAAAATCAAAAACATTGAAGTAATATCCAAGGTGACATTGGGGGAAAAGACTCCAGAAGGAACGACAGATCTTATAATACAACTATTATTATTCTACAGTAAGATTTACATTTTATTAATTCAGCTGACACACAATACGACTTGTGTTTTAGGTGAATGACCAAAAGCACAGGAAAGTAGACAGACAGGCAATCACAAGGGAAAAAAAACATTTACTGAATAGGCCGAAGCTAATGTGATCAAGGTGCCTGAGAACATAATATTTGAGTCCAATAACATGTACCCTCCTTAAGGTATCTGACAGTTTCAGCCCTATGAAAAATGTTTTCTTCCACTGTAATCTTAACGCAGTCTCCATCTTGTGCCAAGAGTTCATAATAAGCTGCTAATCACCTTAACAACCATAGCAGTGACTTTCAGGACTGCAGTTCCAATCAAGAGCGAATTCTTCCATGTCTCTTAGCATTTCTGTCACATGTATACAATGCAATCTTCTTCAACAGCCATTATTCGTAAAAATTTTGAAGTATAAACAAATATCTAACCATTGAACTTTTGGAACAATTGTTAGAATGTATAAATTAAAAAAAAATTATATATATATATATATATATATAATTATATAGTACTGTGCAAAAGTCTTAGGCACCCTAGCTTTTTTTTACATAAATTTCGTCTTTGATATTTATGTTTTATCTTCTGCCCTAGTGTGTAAGTAGAAAAAAAAACGCATTTTAGATTTCCAAACTTTTCCGAAAGAAGACCAGAACTGTGGAAGGTTCTCCAAGATGCTCTCCAAGATCTACCTGCCGATTGTCTCATAAAACTGCATGACAGTTTACCTAAGAGAATTGAAGCAGTACTTAAGGCAAAGGATGGTCACACCCAAAACATTTTTTATTTTTGGGTCGTTTTTGTGTTTTTACTTTTTTTAAAATTGTTTTTACCGTTTACTGACCTTTATAGTTTTTATCTTTTTGTTTATATATTTATAAACTTTTCATTTCATCTTTTTTGAAAGCAACTTCACTTTACTTAATTATTTTACACCTGCCTAAGACTTTAGCACAGTACTGTGTGTGTGTGTGTGTATATATTTGTTATTTCAGGGTGATTATGAGAAGGATAAATCTGATCTAGACCTGCATGCAGATGAAGGATTCAAGAAATACCACAGGGTTGGGAACAGTTCAATAAGGATCGATGGCTCTCTGCAAAGCTAAGCAAATGCATAATTAGATCTGCTGACTTGGACTGCACAGTTGAGTAATGTAACTCGGTCTTACCCTGTGGCAATCTCCTCCAAACAGAACTTCTTGGACGAAAACTGCAGGGCCTTCTGGTCGGTTGGAACCCCCGCCAATGGTAATGCCCAAACTGCAGGACCGGGTCACGGAGATCAACTGGATGACTCCTTCCCCTGGTTGACTAATGCAACAAACACATATGCTCTCTCTGTATTGTCCATTTGTGTAACCATTTACACCAACTTCATTGTGCCTTGATGGCCCTGTAACCACTATGTTTAAAAGTGTGAAAATACCACTAAATATTTCATTATATGATTGTTACACATCAAATATACGTATCAATATAAATAAGGGACTCCATTTTACTGTGTTCTTAAAGGCGCTGTCTTCTCACTGCATTAGCTGTGTCTTCGGCCACAATTTTTCTCCAGATTTAAATCCCAGTGTCTTTTTTATTCTTAATGACTAAGTAACTAATCTATATATTGTTTCCATTATACCAACATAGCATACAGTCAAACACACTATACAACATACTAAACTATTACAATTCAATGTCAAATGTATCTATGTATCACCATAGTATGGTGTTGAATGTTTCAGTGGATGTATATAAACTGCATATAAATACATCCAATATATCAAAAGTATTTGCTTTAAGTTAACCAACAGTGATATGAGATGCACATAATATGGTAAAAATGGATAAAGGAGTTTTTGTGAATGCGATTTTCTGACGCATTATAGGCTATGATGGTTCTAATACTATGTAGTATGTGAAAACGTGAAGCCAGGTGCCATACCTGAGAGGCCGTGGTAAAGGTCCTGAAGCATTGTAAGTGCTTTGAGAGGCAGCAGGGCTCAGCAATAGTGGACTCTGTGATCGAGATGAGGACCCAGATGATGTGCTGTCTAAGTACCTGCCTGATTTGCAGAAAGACAGAAGTTGGGAGAAGAATTGGTCATTATAGAACAATTATCAATTTCAACCCATGATCCATAATAACCATATTCTAAAATGGTAAAATTTTGTTTATAGGAAGTAAAAGTCTTATATACAAGTCTTCTTGAAACAATAATTAAATTTAAAATAGATTACTAAAATACTACTCAAGACAGACCTGATTGTGTAAACCATGTTTAAACATTGAATGTTGTATATGGTGTGGGGTATCTGGACAGAATGGAGCATCTTCATACTACAGCCACGCATGGTAGGCATGCACAGGACATACAGTGGGTGAAGTAAGTATTATATATTAAATAAATAATTATGTATTAAATAAGTATCCCACTGAAAAACTATGGAAAGAACTGAAGATCAAGATTCATAGAAGAGGCCAATGGAACCTTCAAGATTTGTGTGGAAGAATGGGCCAAAATCACATCAGAGCAATGCATGCGACTTGTTTCTCCATACAGGAGGTGTCTTGAAGCTGTCATTACCAACAAAGGCTTTTGCACAAAGTATTAAATAAATATCAGTAAGGGTGTTCAATACTTTTTCCCTGTGTCATTTCACATTATTACACATAACTTAATTTGCTGAGCTCATTTGTTTTGGTTT
>JAOVYW010005830.1:0-11954 GCA_025775045.1 Hiodon tergisus
GTACACTTTTGGGAAACTCTTTTTGGCTGCCTACAAGAATTTTTCAAAAACTGTCAGACCCCATGTACTCTAAAACCTATTTACTGGCAATATTTTATATTTGTACTTTTATAGTGGCATTTAATTGCATTTAAAGTTTATTGTTTGTATTTTTTTTTCTTTTAACAATTGAATTCTCATAAAGCACTAAACATATTTTATTTTCCAGTGGGAATAATAATTCAAGAAAATAAATAAATAACATGGTTCCAATTGGTAAGAAAGTTTGAAATTATATCCCTGACCCAAGAGGCAGTAACTAGATCTGGACAATAACATAATAAGAAACGGATAGCAGAAAATGAATTGTAAATGGCTGAGTATTTACAGAACTTTGCGGATGATTGGAGAGACGGCCACCAGTGCGTTACAGGCAATTTAACATCTATCCTTGAGATTTTCATCACTAGATAGTTTACTGGAGATGAACATCTAGGCATGGCCACGCTGTCTCTCCTGAGGCAGGGAGAAAGGGAAAAGGAGAAAAGTGGAAAAGTGGGGGGAGGAAGTGGGCAGACATTGAGATGCAAAAAGAAGAGAAGGAGAGTATAAAAATAATGTAATAGGCAAAATCATGTAGCAGGAATTAACTTCTGCAAGATACAAATGTGGGATGAGACACAAGGAGCAGACATGAGGAACAGACAGGAGACACCACCATAAACGTGATCCATGGCCACCCCACTTTGGTAAAGAGCTGAGTGGTAGGCAAACTACTATTGAAGAGACAGAAAGAAAAGCTCTTAGTACCTGAAAGATTCTAAAGCTAAATGCACCACCCCCATACTCACACACCTCAGCAATCCAGATTACACATTTTTTAAAATCATTAATCTACCATAGTCCCTGTGAAAATGCATGTTCAATAACCGTAGAAAATATTTTTTACACGGTAGTATCCGAATTTAAACATCATCCTTAAAATATGCAATGCCTGATTTTTAACTAGACACATGGGTTGGTAACTATTTTGGAATGAATAAATATAATATAATTTTTGAAGCATGCCAAACCCAGTTTGTACCCACCCAACAGCTGAACAGACGAGAAGACAATGGAATTAAAATTCAATAGGTTCTATTAAGATAAGTAAAGAGTTCATGAAAAAGAGTTTAACATGGCGTTCTGCTTTCTCCCCAGCTGATACACTCCAGAATGATCTGCCTCCAGATACACTTGGGAGAGGGCTCTAAGGCCAGCGGCGTTCCACCTTCCACACGAACCACTACAATCAGCACTATTCATAAAGAAGAGAAACTCAAGATTTCCAGGCAAGTGGCGATCAGGATTATTAACAGCAAGCGCCTCAAATAATTAAAAAAAGAAGGATACAGGCACACACACAAGAAAAATAACAAATGCCTGAACCTCTGCCGATAGTGTCCCCTGACTGGCTGAGGACAAATCAAAGACACAACACACCTGGTACACAAGACACAACAATAGAGGGCCAGATCCTCAATGACTTTGCATTTTTTCTGTGTCATGTCAATTTCATCTTGTCTGTAAAGAGTGTCTCACTTGCAGGCATATAGTACTGCCTAGAGGTACGTGCCTCTCCTCCAAACGCCGCTCTGACCCTCTTGTAATGGCTGTGTAGCCAGCAGAGTGGAAAGAGAGTTGAGGCTCAAAGGCAACAAGGATTAGAGGAGACTAGTCATACTTCCTCACCCTCCCTGGGTGTGGCGGGATGATTTGTTGCAATGAGCCAAGATGCACAATTAGCACAATTGATGATTCCAAATTTATAAAAAGGGAAGAAAAAAACACATTTTAGTAGCCCATTTCACAGTGACAAGATTTTTGCAATTTACTTTGATTGATGCATTAGTGACAATTTGACCTGTGTGATTGTTCATAAGTTTTCCCTCTATATTTCAAAAGTTACAGAATCACTTTGTCGTCTGTGTAGATTGTATATATTTTTATTCTTGAATGCCTAATCAATCTCAATTCAGTCTTAATCGAAGCACGTTCAGAATGCATGAGCTCTAATCTAAGAAGAACTGGAAGTATATTGTAAAACAACTCAAGTTCATAAATATTAGTTGTTGGTAAACAAATCGTAATACAATACACACATCTAAATTAACACAGTTTGGTGAAGAGGAAAACCATCAGTATTCCATTTTAAGCATCTGTAGTTCAAACCATTTTTTATTCTGAACCATACATTAATTTACTGGAATCTAAATCTACAAAGCATTCTTTAAAGAGAAAAAAACAAAAACAAATTTACAAAGGATTCTTTAAGGTTAAAAAGACTCTTGGCGAATTTTGACTCACTCCTAGGGGTAATGTCACCCTAACTAGCTTAACAGTACCACAGATAGCATGGAAGAGTCTTGTATCAAGATCTTATTTATCACACATAATTATATATATATATATTATGATTACATAATTGTATTTCTTCCTTTTGAACATATGAACTACTCAGAAAACATCTTAATGAAGTTAACATCATTTATTTGAATTGATGTGCTTGAAGCCGGGAGCTCACCAGACGTTTTTCAAGTGCTGCAAACGAGTCTTTAAAGCCACATTCAAACCAAGTCATAGGGTCCCTTTAGATGTAGTTGTTCCAGCCACATGCCACACTGCAGAATCCACAGAAGTCCCTCATTCATCGACTCCCGAGATTTGCAGTGGGTTCAGGTGGTCGTCCGGTTGGATTCGCTGTCTTCCGAACCAACACAATGCAGTCCAAGACACTCTGCCCCACCTAAGATTTGATAAAATAATGAATGCTTCGATCAAAACCCCGCTGTTCCTGTTAAGGACTTCACAGCTGAGACCACGCTTTCCTCCAGCAAGCTTTGACTGTAATCTCATCTGTGAAGTCCTTAACTGGAACCGCCCGCACAGCGGCTTATGACAAGTATACACTGTGAACTCCACCCCCTATAAATAATCTTTGTACTTCTGTGTTATAGCCCACTTTAAGGCAAGCTCGAAGGCCCGGTAGTTTTGACAATTTTACTCAGGGGGATGTGGAATCCGGCTAGCACAACCACCCTCTCTTAGTTCTCCTGAACCTAGGCTTCAGAGAATTCCCAGAATCCCTCCCAGCCGGCATCGGTATACAACCAGAAAGACTGCGAGAGGTCAACATACACCAAGACAGGGGCATCCAGAAGGACAACCGTCAAAATATCAAATTCCTGCTTGCACTCCTTAGTCTAGGTAACTAACTGATTCTTATATAGCATACAATCGTAAGAACATACAATCCTAAGAAATATCATAAAGGAATTGTTATAACATTATTATCCAAAATATACATATGATATCCTGCATCCATTACAATGGACGTCACATGGCAGCTTGTATTTGCTTTTTAAAACATTTGACACTAGTTGAACCCATAAGTTCATTTAAATGGATGCTTAACTATCAAACTAACGGCAGTATAGCTCTGCTTGATGTCAGTTTTTAAAAATCCACCACATTGAAAAGTAGCATGACTTCGCACTACACTCCAAAGTAAGCCACATGTTCAACTATTTTTATCCACATTTATAGGTATTTATTCATTTATTCAAGATTTCATACATTTAATATAATATTGAAGCATGGAACTTATTAATTGAAGTTTAAAATCAAATGTGTGAAAGTTTTTTCACAGGATTTTTTCAAATGTTGCCGTCTGTTACAATGGACAGTGGCTTGGAAACCATGTTATTGAACACCAATTCTCCAGTACGGATGAATGACCTTACTACTATAAAAATATTACATTAGAATGATGAAAGAAAGAGAATGATTTTATAAAAAATTGGAAATATTCCAAATGCAGAATATATAGTCCTTGAACTCCTTGAACTAACTGACAATAGAAATATCTCTGGTGTCGATATATTGAGGAGTGATGAGGAAGATGAAGATGGAGTTGCTGCTAGATTTCCAAGAGTTGGTGAGTGTAGAAAGACAGTTGGGAAGAAATGTCACAATGAAAAAGTCATGTTTTAGTATAAACATCACGTAATATCTCCTACAAGATAAATAAAATAATATAAAATGTCACTTATAAGGGTTTGCCAGCAGTAGCTCAGCCTATGACATAAGCACTCCATAAATGCTCATATATATTGCTTACTAACATGTTATGTATGGCTTATTAATGTGTTATGAAGTTGTTATCTAAGGTCCAAAGCATTCCCAAAAGCCTACATAGATAAATGAAGGGATATACGGACAGGTTTTTGCAGATGATTTTAGGAGAAAACGGAGATGAGTCAGAAGTACCATTGGTAGGGGAAGAGACTGAGGCAGTGCAAAGTCAGGATGAGAAAGGCAGAGAGGATTATGAGCCTGATGAGGCAAACCTGTTATAAAATATATAAACCTGTTACTTGAGGATGACCCTTGTGCAAATGCCACAAAGAAGAGAGATATTGTGTGACACCACACCTTCTTTATCCCAGCAAACCCGGCATGGGAGTGTCTTTCTCCTGCTCCAGAACTCCTTTAGCCACTAACACCATATGGCTACTTCAATGTTCCCAGTGAGATGTTTGTTGATGACCAACATCTATGCCGAACAAAATGCAGTCAAGGGGTATAAACATGCTTCAGTTTCTGATATTGTCTCCTGTACACACTGATGGGTTCTCTTAGGTCAGACCACTCTATGATTGCTTAATTAAAAGCTGTCTAGAACTGCAATTGGAGGAAGATCTCAATATTGATGCGCAGATTGTGCCTTTTAGGGAGAAACTTTCTGTGCTTTCTGTATGTAAAAGGAAAGCCAGAACTATGGGGAGTCAAGGTGTATTTCCTTGGTGGCATAACTGGCCTAGCTTATGACTTCCTTTTCTATCAAGGTGCCAGATCAGAGTTCTCTGAGCAGAACAGGATGGTTTTAGGACATGGAGCAGCAGTGGTCACCTACCTGTGCCAGAGAGTATATTTGATGGTATCAAATATCAAATGGTTGGTATTTTATTGGTATTTTACAACTGTTTGAACTCGATGTCCACTAAAATGGACAAAAAATGTAACAATGAAAGAAGTTAGTTTTTTTTTTTTTTATGGTGCAAATGGGAAAATTTATTAAAATTAATCCTAATCCACTTCTCTTGGAAATGGTTGTGGCAGCTGTATACTGAATAAGGAGGACAAAACCTCTTCCTTCAACTACAGAGTCTAGTTCCTCCTTGGGGATTCCCAGGTGTTGCCAGGCCAGCTGGAGATATCAGCCCTCCAGAGTGTCCTGGATCGGCATTGGGGTCTCTGCCCAGTGGTGGGTGCCCAGCAAAGATCTAAAGTTAGCCTCCCAGGGTGCATACTTACCAGATGCCCAAATAACCTCAATTGGCTCCTTCTGATCCGGAGGAGTAGTGACTCTACTTCGAGGCTCTCCCAGATTTTTGAGCTCCTCACTCTGTCCCAAAAGGTGAGTCTCACAAACCTGTGGAGAAACCTCATTCCAGCTGCATTTATCTGAAATCTCATGCAATCCCTTGCAATCATTACCTACTTTCATGACCATAGGAGAGGATGGGGAAACAACAGAAATGCCACCTCCAAGCTTCCAAACCGGATTCTCTCCCAACCTTGGCTGTGCCATGCAATCATGTCCATGAAAATCACAGACAGAACAGAGACCCTTGGCGGAGTCCAACACCCATTTTAATCAGTTTCGATTTAAACCCATTTTATATTGTAGCTGCCTAAATGTTAACATATCAGTCATTGAATATCAAGAATATCAGAATAACTGATGTATGTGCCCTGAACCAGCAAATTAATGCAAATGTGGTCTGAAGAGTATATATATATATATATATGTCAAACATATACATTTGATAATACATGTTATGTATTTAACAGGATAGTATGGTACTCTGCAGTTAGATTTGGTTCCTCACAGTGCCGGTTTCCTGGGTCTGAATCATTCGTGTTCTGGAAGATGTTATAATGACATTTTATTGGATATAATCTCAACATTCCCTACATCACCATAGCTATAACACATGTTAAAATACCTCATATGTTTACTTATTTCATTAAGGAATAGTACACAACAACTGGTAAAACTGGCCCCATGAACAGACATAGGAGTGGCTGTTACCCCTAGCTGTCAATCATTTTAATTTAAATACTATTCCTCTGGTGGCTCTATTTGTATTCATATGCTTGTTAACACTGACATATGATTGGATGGCAAGTCTTTAAATCACAGATTTTTAACTGGTAAATATTTACATGACCACCTGTATCTTACTATTCTAAAATGAACTTACTTATTTTTACTGTGACTGCCTGTTATTTCTATACATTCTTTTTAGGGCATCGCTGGAGCTGTGATTCTTCGTGACATGCAGTAAAAAAATAAAATAAAAAGTAGTTTTAGCCAACACAGACTACAGAAAGACTCTGAGAGCGAGTGAATTGCACTCGCTTTTAGATAGAGACAGGGGAACTCAGCAGACCTAATTTATTTAGTCTTTGACGTGAGAATAAGAATTGAAACAATGAACTTTAAACAAGGAACGAACGTTCACGAATAGTAAAACTCCCTCTCTTGAACCAGTGGTTATGATTAATAAAAATCATATAGATGAACAGTTACTTTCGAAATAATAATAAACCGTGACGAAACAAAACAAAAATTTAAATACTTTAATTTAGAAAGCAATAGCACTGCCAACCTAAATAATTACTGAAGACATTAGCACCGCGTCCTCCCACCATCTAGCTGAGTCGATCCTACATGCGGCATATTCTGCTGCGGATACGTCAGCGAAATATGTAGAGCGTTAAGTCTGGGTTCTCTAGTGCTCTCTACCGCTCATTGCGCTGTCTTCCATACATCATACTCTATGTGGTCTGTATAAATGCCCCCACCCCCTTCTCTCGGCTCTAATTCGGTGCTGACTTTTTGAGTTTTACTCTGCAGTTCTGCGACTCATTCATTTGGAAACTCTTATGTGGGAGAAGCAACAGAACTACAGTAACTGGGACATGGATATAACCAAAAACCATTGCACATACACGTAGTTTGGCGAGTGAGGCTGAAAAGTGATTTTATTGGGCATATTTTGTCATCGTTGCACATTTTCAAGATAAACTTAATTTAAGATCTCTCGCTGGATAGCTGTAGAGAACATGCATCTAAATCGCATCTGCAGTTTTTTACACCAGTTTTGCTTTCTGGCAGCTACTGTAATTTCAGGTAGAAAAAAACATTTTTTGACTGATAATGAAATAATTCGTGTTTTATTTAATGCAATACCAACCTAAAAAGCAAAACATGTATTAAACATAATGAAAAGCAGTGTTAAGTTAGTAACAGCGTAGATCGCGTGTCGAGAAAAAAAATAATTTACTGTTATCTAGTAAACACTAATTATAATTTAAAAATGTGTTTCACTCCCAAATAAGTAAGCTAATGTAAGTTGTTTTATTTCTGTAAACGCTGTTCTAAATCAATGCAGGTCGGCAACTCTTCCAGGAATCCGACTCAGAAATTGTTTTTCCGGAGGTTTTACCAGAGACGAGTTCACCGGGTCCTGACAGACAAAACAGCCAAGAGGGAGATGCCAATGCCGGCAGCAGTTCTCGAGAGGTCCGTTCAATTTCCAACTGGGAAGAGTATGAGTCTCCTGAATTACACGACTGGGAATCACCAAGACCGCAAACGCTGGCTTCTTCTGAACTGACAATCAAAATTCAAGTTTTTGGCAAGGATCTGCATCTCATCTTGAAGAAGGACACTCGTTTTCTATCCCAGAAATTCATGGTAGAGAAGCGACTGAAAGCACGAAAGGCATCTCAGCGCGACACGCAAGTTCCTTTCCCTGCCAACGCAGAGATAGCTTGTTACTACAGCGGGACTGTTCTCAATTACGCAGGATCCATCGCCTCATTCAGTACCTGCGCTGGTCTGGTAAATACACCCTTTATATATGATATATAACTTTCTTTCAGATGTCATGGTTTTTAGACTATATATGCGTTTTGTCTTTTGCATTTTCGATTCTAAAATAAACAATAGTTTAACTAATTATGTATGTGATTTTAGGATGTGTTTAGTTAATAATATACCTGTTCCAAATTCATTCGTATGGAGGAATCCAAGAACATGCTTTGGTAAAAAAATATTTAAAAATCCGACGAAGAAAAAAAACAACTAAATATGTTTAGCTATTACCGACTGCGCATGCAGGAAATAAATTAAAATAATCCTGCATCAAAATGATTGTTCATTGAACATTTTTGGAACTATGTAAAGGCATTTGTTTCCAAGGGGTGTTAAAGATGTAACACAATTCAAGGCGTGGAAGAAGGAACCAGGAACGATATTACCACTATCAAAAAAATTACTGCTGAGGTGGTACAAATATGCCAAATGGCATTTAAGTAACAACTGGGACTGTATTTTATGCCGTGCACTATAAAGGGTGGATGTGGATCTATCTGTTTTGTTTTGGGGCTGTTTTGTATTCTTCAGTCTATAATAAATGCATGCAAAATGTTCTCAGCTATTTATTGAAATTTCCAGACCACGATAAAACACTGAGCTACATTGAAAAATCAGAATCTGAAGATAATTCTCATTAGAGGACTGATCAATTCCCACTGAAAACTGACACAGCCTTATAAAGGCCTGCAGTATGTGCATTTGTCATTATAGTCAAAACATGGTGTCAAAAACCGTGATATGATTAGGCTATTTTTTAACAGCAGAGTATGAATTAAATATTACATCAGGGGCTTTACAAGTCATGTAAAGTCATTTTGCCAGGGGGTGGACTAAACTGTCCTTTTCAAAAACATGCCGACTATGAATTACTTCTGATGAATTAATTTGTCTTATGATTGATCAAGGCTATGAGTATTTGGAAACTACTGTGTATAAATGTTAGATGGATAGCAAGAATATATGGACAGATATAAAATAGCACCATTGGATGGCTGAGCAGTCTTTGCATGCATTTTCTCTTAATTTCCCTGTTTTAAATAGTTTTGATGTTTTCATTATGATTTTCACGAATACACATTAATGAGATTCTAACTGGTGATAATCCATAACGTTCTTCACAATTTTATATTTGCATCAAGCGTACTAGCAGGGCTGTTTTGATTTCCTGTTAGCCGATGGACACTTTATTGTGGTACAGGTGTGTCTTTCAAAGTTTACAAAGTAATTTTCAAAAATCCCAAGATCAATGCTTCAGGCCCACCCTGCATTCTTCAGGCTCTGGATCACATGAAAAAAGACAACATGAACTTCTTAGGGCCACAAAATACAGTCATTAGCAACCTCCCGAGGTTCTGAAGGTGAACTCCTGCGGTTTTCATGGCTTGGACCTCTTCCCAAGACTTTGGACTGAAATTGCTGGCTTCCTCTTATTAATCTAAAGCATCGCTTCGTAAAGAGAAACAAGGAAAATTAATTTGGCATGTGTAAAGTGTGCTATTGTTCAGTTTCACAGTGTCCAAGCTCAAAACAAGCTCAAAACAAGCTCAATTAATGATATTGCAGTTGATGTCAATTTACTTTTATGAGGGCTGCAAACCCTGGTGGTACTTGTTTATGTTTTTAGTGAGCTGAGAGACTTTCCAGATATAATAATAAATAATAAAGATTAAATCAGATTCACACCAAAGCAGGAAAATAGGAAATAACTGTGCCCCGTCACTGACAGCTTAAATACAAAAATTTCATACTATTATTTGAAGCCTTACCAATCCCTTTGTATAACTATGAGCAAACTTGGATTACATTTTGAAAAGAGTATATCTGCACAACAGAATAAATTGCATTGAATTGCACTTGACTTGTTTATTTGAAGTACGGAATTACAAAAGATTATAGAAAGGTAAATTGGTGGCTAAAAACATTTTTATTCAGTACAACATCAGCTCCTGTTTGCATCTTTAAACAGGTGTCATGTAAGTACAGATCCTTTGGTTAATATTCAGCATCAACGGTGACATCTTTTCACAATATCAACATAACATGACTAAATTCATGAAGAAAATATGATAAAACTATAAAAGATAATGACACCTCATGCTGCCTGGAATATGGTTAGGTTCTCCCTAAACAATAATTTACTCTATTGCTTTCCAAATTTTGCTTATTCACAATCAGTACTACCATAAAAAGATAATGCTTGCAAGTAAATATGGATTCTAGTTTTCACGCAGGGAGTAACAGGTAAGAGGAACCCAAGTGCAGAAGTAGGTCTACCGTCTAGGTCGGTAAACAGGAGTGTCTGAGGAAATACATGAATCATAGTGGATGATGCAGGCAAACAGGTTGATAGCGCGTGAAAACACAACACAAGCACTACAAGACACAATAGTCAAAACAAGATAATACCAAGCATTGAACGGAAGTAACTGAGGGGTTCATATACTGTGAAGAGGGAAGCAGGTTGCCAGTGTTTGGAGAATCTGGGCGAATGAGGAGAGGGCAGGATGAATCCATGCACATGGTGTTTGTGGAATGTTAATTGAATAATAGCTCATTACGCTGAGGAAGGGTAAAGCAATTAGTACTCAGGAGATGTTGATCTCTGGTAGCAGACTGGGGAAGGGCCATGCGTAGATGTGACATTAGTATTGTTTGTATATGGATCACACACACAAAAAGTGCCCTAGCTTAGCACGCTCTAGGCGCTGATGAAGCAGCATGTTTAGTATATGTGAGCCATCAGAATTAATTAAACTCAAAACTTATAAGCTTTCCTCATGCATCTTGCCATGAATAGGGAATAGCCCTTTCAAACAGCAGGTAACTCTCCACGGGGCATTTGAGGGTTGCTAACAATATTTAGCCTTTGCTGCTGAAGGAGTAGGTGTGTAGAGACAATTTGAGTTATTGGAAGTGGCAATGTGGTTTGGGAGCCCTGGTGGTGCACGGCGGGAGCAGGTAATCTAAGCTAATTATCTGGACTAACTGACCTGTGATGTAAATTCCTGGACTGTGGAAGTCTCCCAGGCTTGTGACTGCCTAGGTCTGAAGCACCAAGAGAGCCTCCTAACAGGGTAGCTGGTGTTGTAATGGTTAAGGTTCCGGAGTACGGTTATCAGTAGGCTGCAGACTCATATCCGAGGAGGGGATGATACTGGTATACTTGATCATTTGCTTCAGCTATCTATAAAATTACGACAGTATAGTTAGAGGAAATTCATTCGCCTATGAATTTGTATTTATTTTATGAGAGGAAAAAGTTATTTGAGATATTGTCTTAGTAAATACAAATAAAATCCCTATTGATGAAATTGAACATTTATTAATGCCAGAACAGTCGGAAGCGTCTGGCGTTTTTGACTAGAGGCAGTCTCTGCCCAGCATTCCAGAAAGAGGTTCTTGAGTATGAAAAGGGCACATGAAGAAACATGAATTTCATCAGAATAATGGTGATATGGCAAACAATGAGAGGGAATCTTGCTCATATGACAGACAATGAGAGGTAAAAATGGTGATATGACAGACAATGAGAGGGTATAATGGTGATATAACAAACAATGAGAGGGAATAATGGTGATATGATAAACAATGAGAGGGAATAATGGTGATATGACAGACAATGAGAGGGTATAATGGTGATATAACAAACAATGAGAGGTAAAAATGGTGATATGACAGATAATGAGAGGGAATAATGGTGATATGACAGACAATGAGAGGGTATAATGGTGATATAACAAACAATGAGAGGGAATAATGGTGATATGACAGATAATGAGAGGGAATAATGGTGATATGACAGACAATGAGAGGGTATAATGGTGATATAACAAACAATGAGAGGGAATAATGGTGATATAACAAACAATGAGAGGGAATAATGGTGATATGACAGACAATGAGAGGGTATAATGGTGATATAACAAACAATGAGAGGTAAAAATGGTGATATGACAGATAATGAGAGGGAATAATGGTGATATGA
>JAOVYW010005832.1:0-11952 GCA_025775045.1 Hiodon tergisus
GGGTACTTTTAAATATATTTCCCAGTGTGTAGAAAATCTTTGCATTGCAAACCTATACTATTTAATAGTGGCCAAACATCAAAGCGGGGGAACTCAAAATACTTGCCAGGTCTCCACAGAAAATATTATAATAAAATAATAAAATATATAAGGTAACTTGAGTAAGGGAAAATCAAAATATGTAAAATAAAGGACTAACCTAATAGAGTGATAAATAAATGTAGGTCAAGACACACAGAGGAGGAATCGTTATTTGAAATATATAAACAAAATCATCAAAACTATCAAAATAAGTTAAAAGCTATCCTGGCGAATGTGATTGTCAGCTTTATAAAGTCTAGAGAGCACATTTGAAATTTGAAAGCACGTTTGTATTTGTGAAATAACTGAAATAATTAGTAGTTCTGCTATGTTAACAGCGTTATCATACAAGCCCAAAATCCTTTCGAAAACGTATTTTTGGGTAGGAGCAATAATCGGTTGGATCATAATGACCTGCCAGTTTTTCAGAAATGACACAATTTGGTGATCAAATAAAAGTCCTATAAAGTTAAAATAAAAATAATTATTGAGCAGAATCGAGAATTTAGTTCCTTAAATAACGTAGCAAAATACCAATTTGTTCTTTTAATTTCTGTTCTCTGTCCCCCTGCTTGGGGACTTTATCACAAAAGTGATAGACCAGTGCAATTTGTAGTACCAGTCGAGCATGTAAACCTGGCTTGGTTGTCCTGGCATCAGTAGGCCCCAGTCCTTAGTACCATCTAAAAGAGAAGACCACCTATGGAAGCCCCACTTCTCTGTAATGATTGGCATTATGGAATTTGACATCCGCCCTTCTTCGCTTTAGAACATATGGCTCCTCTCAAGGTTTCTTCCTGCTTTCCATTCTTAAGGATCTTCCTTGCCACAGTTGCCCTGGGCTTGCTTTGTGGAGTTTTTTTGGGGGGGTATCTCATCCGAAGTGCTCTCATTTTTAACCTTTCTTCTCATATTTATTTCTGTCTGTCAGCTGTTTTGTACAAATTTTTGTAAACCACTTTGAGATCTTCCAGTGAAATGAACAGTGCTGTATAAATAAATTGTATTATAATTATTATTATTACTGCAAACCAGTCTTTTTCAAGGGCAATGCGAATGTATTCAGCCTGCAGGAAGAGTGCCACAAATTTGTTTCTGTTCTGCAAAAACGACAGAAGTTGCCAGTTTAAGAATCTGATTATCTGGATTTTTATTGGGATGGTTTCTCAGAGCCTGACGAGGAAATTCCTCTGGTGCTCAGCCTATTGCTTCACACCAGCCAGTGTTGAAACCGGTATGAAAATGAGCAGAATAATTTTTAAAATCACATTTACATAAAAAAAACAAAAATAAAAACTGTTTATGAGTAACCTGCAGCTCTCAATCTAGCATTTAAGCAACTAATCTCTAGCTGGTTTTCAAGTTTCAAGTTGTTTCGTAGGAATCATGTTTTCACTGGCAGACCTTACTGGGTGCACTGTTTCACACACTAAGTCTAAAGACTTAAAACAGCTTGTTGACCTTTCATTCCGTACCAACTGGGTGGTGCAGTTTTGTTCTCTAGATTTGAGAAGGTACAAACTTTAACAACTTCTTGTCATCAGCAAGGATTTTGTCCAGGGCCTTTAATTACCAGTGTCTCCTGTCTTTTGGTGAAATACCAAAATTTATTGTCAACATTTAAAAAAGAGTTACGATTGGCTCCAGATCTGGAATTAAATGCTTATGTAGGAACAGGCACTTGAGGCCATGATATATTGTGAATATCACAATATGACAGCTTAAGGGTTGCTAGATGTGACGATATTCACAGTGTATCACAGTCTCTCGTGCTTTATTGCGTTAATGTAATATAAATAATTCAAAATTTAGGTCCATATCTCCCACAAGCTAGTTAATTAATATACATTTTAACAATCTGCCATAATTTTAAATCATGGGGGAAACAATTTAACAGTCTTTAACAGTCACAAATTGAAGAAAAAAAAGAATTTTATTAAGTGAAATTACATGACAGCTGTCGATACCTAGTTAGCTAGTGATTTTTAAAAAACTGTGCTGGCACTAGAGTGGAGACAGCAAGTAGATTACTGTCGTGAATTTGAGAGGAGATGAAAGAAAATGCTAATATGGTGTGATGTGGCTGGTCTCAGGACAGAGAGGCCTAGTGAGATTAGAAGAAGAAAGTCAATTTAATCTGATACGGAGATTACCTGATTCCCTTTAGGATATATGGTCAGCTATACTCCTAGGTAATGGGTGGGTTTAGTTAACAGATAAACATTGTGAGCAGTAGGACAGAATTTTAAAAATGAAGCCTCTGTGGGGAAAATTAATATCATGTTATAAACCAGGACAATGAAGGAAGATGGGAGAGCAATTTCCGAGGTTTAGTAACTTGCTTGCAGCAAAGATTTGTAGACAAATAGTAGTCGGTTCATGCCTGTCCTAGAAATACTTTAAATACACTTTTGTAGTGCTTGGGCTCATTGCAGCTTCAACATTATTTTAGTGTATTCAGTTTTTACTGAAGCAATTCAGTTTAAGTGCAACGATACAATTGTGGTGGGACTTGAACCAGCAACCTTTCAGTTATAAGCCTTTCAGTTACCGCCAGTTGCATTATTTGGTCACAAGTGGTTGTCATTGGATGTGTGCTGAGAATAAGATAAGAAACGTATTGTTTATTAAAATACACTGTAAAAGTTTATGTTTTAGTTTTTTTACAGAGAAACAGAAGTGCTTACTGCTTTTTCTGAATGGTTTTTTTGTTGATAAACACAGCATTTCAGATACAAATCGTTATATGGGTTCTATTTTTTTAATATCTTGATAATGCAGCAGAATTTATTTCTATTCAAATCAAAAACAAACCTGTACATCATTTTCACACCTAGTATTTACTAACTGATAACACACATTAACACAAAAATTTCAAGCACAGGTTTAACTGCAGCATACTTAAGCGATAGATGGTTGAATTAGAAACTGACTGAATTAGAAAGTACACATGGTTTAAATTATTTTAAAATGTATTCATTCCTTCTTTAGCTGTTTAGTTTTCTTTTCAATTATATGTATGGAATCTATTATTGACTGATGCTTTATTATATAAATTATCTGAATCAGTGTTTTAAAATATAAATATTTCATTATGTTATATGTTATATAATGATCGACAGGTCAACAACCACAACATAAATTACATTACAAAGTATAGCGGTGTATTTTGCAACCAGATAGCTACCAAAATGGCTCCTAAGAGAAAACCAGATTCAAATTTTTAGTTAAATTTTTTAGTTAAATATCTCTTCTTTTGTAAACTTTCATAACTTTTTACTTGTTTTTACTCTATAGAATCCCATAAGCTATTTGGTAGGCCAAGAAAAAAAATTATACAAGTATACAATATGCTGTAATGAATGGTGTTTATGTTTTAGCTTGCTAAACACTCACGGGGTGGTCAACCTCGCTATCTAATGGCCAGCAGATGACTCCCCTAGTGTTATTTGACTGCAGCAGTAGACTATGAACTTCAAAGTATATCCAAATAAAAAAGTATAAGACGGTCTCGTTTTGGAATATGTTGTTAGAAAATAAGAAATAAAGAATATACTTCATGGCCTGGACATTTCTTTAATGGCTTCTGGACAAATTATGACTTATTTAAGTTCTTTTTAGACCTTAAGGGTACCACTCTTTCGCTACGGTCAACTTAAGCAGCTAATATGAAATAACCTTAATCAACAAAGTTGGTAATATCTGCGTCTGTATAGCGCTTTGCTACCAATTTATTTGTTAATATCTCCCTATTGTTCCAAACGAGGAACCCATGTCTAAGCCATTAGAACTTTCCGAATAAAGCGTGCTCTGGAGAATCATGTTGAAATAACTTGTGTACCTAATAATTGAAAATAACTTTTTAGCAGCGTTTAGTAGGTCTACATGTTACAGTATGAAATAAAATAAAAATAAAATATTTGGACAGAGTATGACATTACTGGCTCTCCTTAGAAACCACAGAAGATTACAAACATCAGACTGGTTATCACCACCTCTTTTCTCTTAACAGCGCCCACAAATGTGTTGCTGTTTGTTGACTCTACCTCTCTTGGATATACAACACCCTTTTCAGAGACCCCAGTCTCTGCCGTCTCTCCCACACGCAAGCATGTAACATCATTTATCATCAAATGTGCAGAACAACTCTGAGTCCCAGAGGCGACATTATTAACAGCTGAAAACGGAAAGGTTTGGACCTGCCAAGTAGCATTCCCAAACAATGACTCAGATTGGGGAGCTTGCTGTAACACAAGAGAAAAAGACTGTAACACAAGAGAAAAAGACTGTAACACAAGAGAAAAAGACTGTAACACAGAGTAAAAAGGCACCTTCTGAAAGAAGATCAGACATCTACTAGTTAGAGACAGGCATGGGACCTTGTAAGGATTGTTTTGTTTAAGGTAGTCTATCTTTTTACACAACTTTAACAAAAAAAATGCCCATAGGTTGTTGTATAATGTAAAATTATGCTTTAACAATGTCTATTTATCATCAGATCTTTCTAATAGGTTATACATCTGAAGAACTTTTGAGAGCCTGATGATGAATATCTTAAGTGTAAATTATTTATTGGGGCTTTCTTGGAACAAGGGGATATTCTGGGATTCTCTCACCAAATTACCCTATTTTTAATGGACGTTGTTCCTACTGACAGAAGTTAATGTGGAAATCACTCGCCTTTCCTTCTAGATGCAGTAGTCAGATATATTGATTAAGGGTTTTTCTGTTAACCTTTCCCTTCTCAAGTTTTCAACTGACGTAAAAGTTTTAATTAACGGCATGTTTATTTTATGCACATGGCTTGAACGCATACATGCTTTTAACATCTAATTCCACGTTTGATTAATGCTTACTTCATAGAAAGGATTAAAAGCGTCAAACAAAGGAAATACTGCATTGATGTGGATTGATATCTTCATTTTGCGAATGCCAAACATGTACAGAAATAGATAAAGATAAAGAAGCCTTCAGGCATCCTCATAATCTTGATGTAATAAAACATGCCCCTTCAATTCCCAAACTTTCCTACCACATACAGCCAAAATATTACTTTTAATTGCACACGTCCTGAACCGAACATCTCATATTCATAGTCCTTTCCTCTGCTCATTTTTCCTTCCACAAACTCATTTTATTTGGCAGCAACATGGATTTTTAATCTCATAAAGTGGCTTTCCCAAAATTAAAACCAAATTTTACTGCAGCAGAGAGAGAGGTCTTAGGGGAGCCAGTCTGGTCGGGTTTCTCCATGAGAGATATGCAGGGATTTGTATCACTGAAATTTACCTCAGCCATTCCATATTGCTTCGAAAACTATAAGAACATGAGACACTTGCAAAACCTTTGTATTTAAATAGTTTTGTCTTTTCGAAAAGTTTGATTGGAAATCCATTACATTACCAATTATTAATATGTAGATACATGTAGGCTAAATGTCTCAAAAAGAAAGTCATATCTTGCTTTTTTAGCGTTTACAGTTTTTGTAATCTGTAGGAACCATCTCATTCTGCTCTGACTATGTTTCTTCCTCCAGTCCCTGTTCTGATCCTCTTAAGAAAATTTTTGAATTGGAAACAGCTGTGAGTTCTGGCTGCCGTACAGCTGGGAGTCTTATAAGAGGTCAAGGCAGCCAAGTCCCGCCCAGGGGAAGAAAACATCTGGAAAAGAAGACGTAGAGACTCAGAAGAACCCAAACAACAAGCTTGTTTTAAGCATCAAGTTAATAAGTTCCCCACGCTGCTCCAACCGTCCAACAGTGTTTCTAAGTTTGACTTGGTTATATGCCATTCAACATGACAATCCAACATGAAAACTGCAGTCCATGTGTAATATCCTACCAGCCTGTGAGACAGAAAGATAGTTTGCTAAGAAGAATCGACAAAAGTGCTCCAAGCCAGTATTCAAAGTTGGTAACGACTTCTCCAAGAAAACTTGCGGCATGGATTGCTGCCAAAGTAGCTTTCACCTTTGTAGTGACACTGAGGGTTGCAGTCAAGATATTTGTTTTCTCATGTAGTTTTTTTTTAATTCTTTCAGCTAAAAAGGTTTCATGCATAATTTATGCATTCAAGTTTGGAATAAAAATACTTTTAAAAATGTTTACAAATCATTTGCAATTCAGCTAATTGAGGCATCACAAAAAATGGGGTGATATAACACACTGTACACATAGTAAAGAGTTGCTATATACTAAGTAAAGACATTTATTTTTGCAATACGCTCCTCCTCTCCTTATTTGTGGTGGTGCCTGTGTGTGGGTCACTTGGCAGTGAAAAAAGGCAAATAAAAAATCTTGCCAAAGTTGAGACGATTCTTTGCATTGCAACAATACAGCTTGACTGATTTATTTTACAGCAACAGATGGTTTCTCATTTTGGGTTCCTGCTATCTTTCAGATCATTTAGTTTTTTTGTTTCAGGAAGAACCATGCTAAGTCCATCATGGGCACATATACAAACTCAAACCACAACTTACATGGAAAAAGCTGCATGAAAATTTGAAATGAATTACGTTTTTGCTGTTGTACAGGGTGTGATTGAATAAAACAGAAGTTACTGATAATGAAAAAAGGTCAAGTGTTTTAATATACAATGAAAAAGGCTTGCCATCATCAGCTTGTAGGAAAACAGTCACTAGCTCACCATTCCTTAAGAGAAATGAATAACCACTGTAGTTGTAAAGGCACTGAACTAAATACTATCTGCTTATTGATAAATCCCCTGCACCTGAATTGTTTTGGTAAATATTTTGCTGTAAAATTTCATTGCGTGTGGAGATCTGCATATTTCCATTGTTTGTCTAAAATTTTTCTGAGAAACAATAATCTTCAGTATTCTTTCAAATGATTTTGATACTCCCACGGTATACTCATTGATGGTGTTACTATATCTAAAGATAACTCAGACATCATATGGAATTACAATTCAGTTGATTAGCAGATGCTTTTATCCAGAAAAACGTACAATTCCCATCCATTCACTTATACAGCTTGATATTTACTGAAGCAATTCAGCTTAAATATTTTGCTTAAGCGCACAACAGCTGAGGTGGGACTTGAATTTCAGTTCACTTCAACCTTTCAGTTACTAGCCTTTCACCTTAACCACTACACTAACAGCTGAAAAATCTTGAATGACTGGGACAGTGTTTACTGTAATTTTTCCTGTAATGACATCATTGGCTTTTACACAATCACTTCCGCATAAACAGATTCTTTTTTTCACATGAATAACCACTTGCCCTCTTGATTACCACCAGCCCCCTGAGAGAAAGTGGGAGGTAGAATTAGGGTTGGTGCGGAGAGGGAAAACGTTACACTGGGCAGTATGGCGGCATTGGCTTCTCACTGAGATTTCGTACAAAGGCGACATTATTCTCTTCTCGCTCCCCAGTTAATACTCATATTATGCCAACCAATCTGTTCAAAAGTTTTCAAGGAAATGTCCACTTAGCCTCGGATGTCTGAGGCTTCCTGCTGCACGGTTGGTCTTGGTGCATGTTTGAGTAGTTAAATAACTACTACACAGGTCAACACAACACAGGGGAGGCAGATAAATAAACCAAAGGTAACTTTAGTGAGCACCTTAAACACTTAAACCAGAATACGTTTTTTTGCTGTTTCTTTATTTAATTTTGAGTCTGGAGGATGGGGAATACTCTCAATACCCATTAGTTTTCACAAAGTCACAGTTCTGATCATCTCTAAGTTAGTCGAGGGGGTGTAACCATAGTATACTGTTCCTTATTTCTTGTTTTAAAGATATATACTGAAAGCAATCAGTAGAAAGTCCCCCCCCCCCCCCAATGGATCAGCTTTATTTCCAATGGAATTTGTGTAGAGACATTTGTTCAATGGCTAAAATCTGCGACGTGCATCCCAAGTGGTTTAGTTGGAAAAAGCTTGCCCGAGCGCAGACTGTGCCCTATGAATAAGAGTTTGCCTGTTTGAAGCCTCCTGGTGTCATCAGCTGATTGTGACAGGGAGAGCACGTGCGATTTACATGGTGCCACCAGGGCTGAGGTTGGTTAGTAGTGCAATTAATGTCTCCAAATTGAAACTAAAGACATAAAATACAAAAAAGTACTTTTCCTTTAAAAAATTATATATATATATAGCCTAGAGGTACTTTAGTTGAGAATACCCCACCATTATCGTTGACTAGGAAATGACGATATAAAAACAAATCTTGATTTCTTAAAATAAATAACAAAATAGACAACAAACACGACTTCATGACCCCTGAATTTCTTGAATATAAACTAAATTGAATAAGCAAGGTACTGCAACTGAATTGCTTCAATAAAATATCCAACTGTATAAGTGGATAAATGTAGAAGCTGTGTGTAAGCTGTGTAAGTCGAAGTGTCTGCTAAATTGTAACTAAATTGTAAGTTGTAAACTAACACTGTCGGCAGTCATTTCAATTTATGTAGGACCTTGGAATTCAGACTGATTTGTACTATAAAATAACGTTTAATGCTGTGCGCTGACAAAAATAGGAAAATCTATTAGCTGCAGTAAAATAAAAATAAAAACACGTAAACGTTTAGCACACACTGATCCATGCTGAGTTTGATAGTATGTAAAGCATTATTCAGACGGTTTATTTGTTAAAAATTCTGCATATTTCTTGAAGCTCACATTGAAACAATCAACTAACTTCCACCAAAGCTGAATAAAAAGTTTGCCGTTTTTGTCCAAAGACAGCATTCCATGGTGGACCAGCTTCCCTACCTCAAGAAACATAGAAACAAATAAATATTTTCTAAATATTGCACTCAGATGCACAAACGCAGAAAAGAGCATGTTCTGCAATGTGGGCGTTGTCTCAGCTCTCCAGGGGATGCAAGGAGTCTTTGCGTTGTAGAGAGGATCGTCATTTCAAAACTGGGAAGATTAACAAAAAAAAGAGAGAAGAAGAAAGAGGAGAACCTGCAAATAACAAGTCAGCAGGACTCATAGCATAATGAAATAAAGTTACCAATTAGCGACAGTAGCACAGTCAAAATAGTAAGTAGTGGGATTACGGTGGGGGGGGTTTAGAAGTGATTTATTTTCCAAAGCGATATAAGGTGTACAATAGTGGTACCACTATTATGAACAAAAGAGCAGCACAGTCCAGACAAGTTCTGCATTTCTGACACACACTCTAAGCGTGCTTACACATTTATTGAGATGTTTTATTTGTCCTTTATGTCAGCACAGGAACAACAAATTTGTTTCATTACCAGGGTCACTGGGGAGGAATTACAAGTTAATCTAGAAAGAAATCTGGCACAGTGAAAACTGCACCCATAAATTCTCAAATCCTAACAACATTATAAACACAGACCTCAATCAGAGTAATGAGGCCCAGATAGCACCATTAAATAAACTGGTTGAATGTCAGGTGTTTAGCATTCTTGTAACCCCTCTTTAATATTGGAGTTCAGCAGATTTTCCGTTGTGAGTCAATATTGAAACTTTTAATTAGTTTAACACTTAAAAACACCCATTAAAGTTGTTTAGCAGAACTAAGAACTATTGTTGTCGAAATGTGGTCAAACAAAATAATTTGTCCTCATCGTGATTCGTGCTCTTTGATAGTAATGCATTAAAAAAGACACTAGTCTTAGTATATACACTAATATTGAATACATATGCTACAAAAATATGTTTCATCCCAGCTGGAATTAAAGCATAAAGCAACGTAAAAAGGGCTATAGCACAATATAGGTCATGATTTGTTGCTGGGAAATATAGAAATACATAACTACGTTATTATGTTTTATTTGCTTTCTACCAGAATTCATTTCTGAATTATGAGTATGGAATGGCATGATTTTATTTATTCCATCTTCGTCACTAACTTGGCTAACTCTCTAGCTTTCTGCCTCTTCAATTTCTTCTTGAGCAGGAGAAGGTCAATGTAGATGATGTGGTCCAGAACCGTGGCGGCACACAAAAGCCCCCCATGAAGTGCCCCTGCTATGCCGCAGCTGAAAACATCCTGACCTGAAACAAATACATCACATCAGATCCAGCCATACACTCATACACTAATAAGGGATTATTAGCACATCATTTTGGGAGACCACGAAACGGACAACATCAATAAAGGAGGCAGCCAAAAAAGGAGTGTGGTAACTGTTAATAATTCATCTTTAATAATGTAACTGTATAAGGTTTGCAACGCCCTGAAGATTAAGATTCCCCTTAAGATTGCGTTAAACACAATTTTACTATTAGCTTTAGAACTTGATTTTTAATTTGTGTGAGGTGTTATTATTATTAGTATTATTATAGCTTTTGATGTTAATGATGCTGAATTAAAAATTATGATTGACACAGTCATTTTAAAAATGAATTAAATGACTGAAGAAACAATTACCAAAAACCTCATGACATTCATTCCTACATGGTATTGTCCTACATGGTATGAATCATGCTATACTGAAAACCCTCATGTCTTTTCTAACTCATCAGGACAGTAAAGGGACTCAGATGCCAGGTGTAGAGAGCCGAAGTACAGAACTTTAACAGGGATATTCAAAATTTCCCCATGGGGGATAAATAAAGTACTACTACTACTACTACTACTACTACTACTACTACTACTACTACTACTACTACTACTACTACACAAATCCAGAAAAAGGAAAAGGGTCAAACACTGGTAAACAGGGAAAATTACAACGGATGAGTAAAACAAAGACAGAAAGACAGAGAGAACTAGGGACATGTGTGGACCATAAAAGGTAAACAAGGCACTAATCAACTCAATTAACATGGTGCACGTGGAACAACTAGAGAAGACGAAACTAAAACTCAGGGGGACAGCGACCTCTGGAGACGGACTGGGGAAATAAACGAAGAGGACAGGACAGTAAACTTTGCGCATTGTTGTCCTCTGAGTGAGTTTCAGGGCTCTCACCTGAGATGAAGAGGTTCTTTACAGGAGTAGAGCACCTGTTCCTTGCCACTACCTCTGGCTGGAACCTGTCCAGGTTGTGTTCAGCAGAATACATGGCCCCCCTCTGAGCACCCAGGTAGTGAGTGTTGGTGAGGGGAGTGGCCGCATCCATGAACACCAGCTGACAAGTGGAAACAAAAAAACAAACAAAAAAAAAAAATTGGTCACAGTAACATTATTTAACAAATGTTTAACAATATTAACATAACATTCTGCATGACGCATATCCTGGGTGTTCTTCATCAACTACTTCTCTGTCACTTCTGTTCACAGTTATCTACCCTGAAGTTTGGCTGTCTTGATTACCTTGTCCCTGAGTTTAGGGAAGTGCCTGCAGGCCCAGTCGAAAAGGTTGTTAGCGTAGCGCATCTTGTAAGCGGTGTAATCATCTCCTCTGTTTCTGACGGTTTTGTCCTGCCATTCCTCAAACCATTCATACTTCACCATAGTCAGAAGGGTCATGCAAGATTTCCCTGAATAAAAAAATTACAGGGTATCTTTATTACTCCTGCCACACAGTGACTTCAGATGATTAACTGAAAAAACAGCCTCATTGTGCACTATTATTGTAGTACATCAGAATGGTTTTGTTCAGAAATGTCTGTCACCAGTAAAAGCATGAGATGGCACACATAAGCCCCAATGTAATAGAGAGCGGCTTTGGTACCTGGATGACGAAGTTTAGCAGTTGGATCTTTAGCGGATGGAAATGTGATGAACATCATTGGAATGTTATCGGGAGCCTCCTCTTTGCTCAGACAAAAAAAATTGTCCATCCTATAATGTGCAGGAATAACCATTTGTGGATTAGGCAGTTTTCAAGCTCTTAAAACAAAGCCATTATATACAGCGGGTGAAATAAGTATTGAACACGTCACCATTTTTCTCAGTAAATATATTTCCAAAGGTGCTATTG
>JAOVYW010005834.1:0-11951 GCA_025775045.1 Hiodon tergisus
AAGCAGAGACAAACCAAACGTTTCCCATTTTAATCTAAGGGGCCTGCTGCTGAGAACCTGAAGTTCTCAATCTAAGACTAATGTACATTGCTGCACTAATTTGAAAAATGTAAAACAGATGCACAATTGAGGGTCATTCAGTGACACTGTATCCTGATTCAGCATATCCATTATTAATTAGAGTTAGTAACTCGTTGTTGCATATCACCGACACGGCATCCTGTTCCCAGTTGTTTATCTTCGAATGCCGTGTGTGTCAGGCACATACATGAGAGGGTGGCACCGGGGGTTTCAATGTCCATTTCTAACCTGGGATCGAGCTTTTAGCGATTCGGAAGTCCATCTGAAGTTCTGCCCAGAAAGAGCTGCTGTAAGCACACATCAGGTTCATACTTCTCTGGTCAGTCAGATAGGCAGGTTCCTTCCCTCCTCGCCGGTCGACTCTGATGAACATGAAGTATGTATCTCGTTGCCGTAATCATGCAGTGTGTGTGATGTGTTTGATTCCACTCATTTCCAAACTGTTGCACGCCACACTAACTTTCTGCTCCACGACTACACCTGCTTTCTTGATTGCTTGTGGAAGGCTTACATGCATTTTCTGAAAGCTTAAGACCTGATTTCTTCCAAGGAAAAAAATTTTTCAGATGAATACCTTCTGTTCCAAGCCAGCTGGGAGTCCTTCATTACTGAATCAGTTAGCAATTGACTTTGGCCAAAACTGAAATGGAAAGGGGCTGACATGTACAGGCTAAAATAATATTTGAAATTTAATACAATGAGTCTGAAAAGGAATCAAATGTGTGATATCAGGCACGGAGTTATTAAATAGTTAATTAATTAGTTAGTAATTTTAAAGGAAAACTGCCTTTTTTATACTTCTGATAAGCAAGTGCATAAGGTCCCACACAAATCATACATCAGAAACCAAACTGGTCACCTTGACTTGGGGTAATTCAATCTCCCCAATTCAGAGAACTCCCGGGCAGCCTTGGTGGAACGTAATAAATATTCCCTGGATGAAGACCTCTAAATAACCTGAGGCCTTTCCGCGCATCTCCTCAATTGACAGGTTATTGGACGACCCACAAACAGCACAGCCATTGGCTTCCACAGCCAATTTTCCAGTTCCTTTAGGTCTCCATGATGGGAGAAAGTCAGGATTCTGTCACACTGCCAAACCATAGAAGCAGTGCCAAATATGTTCAAATCAACTGGCCAGGTTACTCATATTTCATTTAAAACATTTTAAATTCTTTAAAATGTACCTATTAATATTGATATAATTAAGTATGATTTAAAATTTATAGCATATGAATATTTAATTTTCCAGAAGGATTATTGCTCTGTTTACTTTTGATTGAAGTTAGCCAAGGCCTTAATACGGCTATATTGAATTTCTTACTTTACTTTGGTACTATTTACATTTTACATTTAGTCATTTAGCAGACGCTCTTGTCCAGAGCGACGTACAAAGTGCTGTAGATTCAGGGTTCACAAGTGCAATACGAAACTGAGCTATCTTGCTCTATTAACAAAGAGCAATACTATATCTGTCTTCATGAAGAAAATGAACCAGGCTAAATGCTACCATTTTCACAATCCTGCTTTTCACTGTGATCATATTCCATCAACTTAATACTTACAGTGAAACGTTGAACAGCAGGAAACCAGAATTATTGAAATAATTACTGAAATTAAGTCATTTGTCTTTTTTTGATTAATCGATTGTCAGTGTCAGTGGAGCCTTACAGAAGACTGATCGAATAGAGGTCTATATTCGCTAGAGGCTGCAATAATGCTGTTGGTCAGAAACATTTACGTTTTCCTTTTATAAACCTTGAATTCATTTTACATGTGCGACTTAGCTGAGTATCTGAAAGCCCTACCTAAGCTTTCTATTCTTAAATGTCTTTAACTTAACAGCTGTAATTAATTAGCTACTGATCGGTTTTAAGCAAAAATAAGGATTAGAATAGCACCCATTGTTGACCTCCATAACTCTCTGCAGTGGTAAACATTTTATATAATTTAAAATTGGTGGGTGTAATCAAGTGGAATTACTTTAAACAAACTCTCCAGGCTTTGTCTTATGCTGAGGGGCATTTGGGGCATATCAGATTTTTAATCAGATTTCACCAAGAGAAAATATTCATTTAAAAATATACAAACTGGTTAGAATTAGCATCACATATTATGGCTGAATTATGACAGTATGAATCAGATTGTCTGCACAATAAAATCAATACAAAACTGAGGGGCTTTCTTGTTATTTGTCAGAAACACTTCTAAAATAAAACTGAGATGTAATTTTTTTAAGTTTGTGCAGCTAAAGATAGAAATTCCATGCCTCACAAAAATCTTGGCTTTTCAACGGCTAAGTGTTTAAAAGCCTCTATCAGAAATAACTGGGGTAATAGTTTTATATTCAAGGGCAAAGAAGCTATAAAAATGACTGGGGGAGGTGGCAGACTTTCTAGGAGAAAGAGAGAGGAACACTGAATGCAGAGTTTTATAAATAGATATAGTTCTAAATGTGTATGGATAATAATGGGAATTTAATATAGGCTCATGTGTTTCTGAGGTCAGCACTGAGTGGTTATAGCACGTTTTTCTACTTTTACACTCAAATTTAAAAAAAGTTATTAAATACATTTGTTGTTCGCAGGGCTTAAATTCCCAATTTTTTATTTCTGGGGGGTCAAGCCAATCTCAAAACCACCCCCTCTCCCCTGCACCCCAACAAATGTTCTAAAATAAAAAATAATTAAAAATCAGTTGAGGAAGCAGCAGTTGAAATTCTCAACGTTAGCTATCATTGTTTTAGATATGTTTCAACCAGCCACAGGTTTTTTTTGTTTTTTTTGGGTCACAGCCAATGGCTCTGAATTAAAAACAAAACAGGTTAGGCCTGTTTAACCACGCGCAGAGCAGAGTGTGCGCATGAAAAGGGAAAAAAAGTTTGCCGTCTCCTCAGTGCCAGTAAGCAAAGTGTGGGCAAGATTCTTGAAATCTTTACCAGAGCTCCGCTCTGGACATCTCTGGCCCTGATTATTTGATATCAAAGTGCACAGTGCAATGACTTTGTGAAACTGCACCTTAAGTGAATATTTTGTTATTTATTGAAATACAATATTGTGTATATAATATTATTTAAATGTGCTTTGTGTTCTCAGAGTGTAAAGTGAACCGCACGTAACTAATGAAATATTATCATTATTAAGATTGTCATTGTTTATTACAGAAGACCACAAAAATTTACAACAAATAATAATGTAACTTCAGCTATAATCTTGCCTGCAGTGAGTGATTTGGTTCTACTGCTGATTAAAAAAAATTAAATAATTCTCACTATTTACACACCTAAGTAAAAGGAATAGAACACAGCTAAAACAGGGAAAGATATCAAACTAGGCCCTAAACGTTTGCTTGGATCTCAGTGCTAAGTGAGACAAAGAAATATTCCTCAAAAAAAAAAAAAGGCTGGGACTGAATCCAAACTATGGTAACCCACTTATCACACTTTATATAATTATATTTAATGGCTTTCTTGTTTGTATGACGAGCAGTTCCTTTCTCATTATGTACTTGATGTAGTTCTCATCGAATAACAGTAATCCCTAGCAAACCGCATGGATTGGGTTCCTTTGTGCTAGGTAAATTAGCAGTAGAAAAAAAAATAGGTTTATGGGGACTGAGTCACCTTATGACTTAAAGATATTTTTTATGTTCCGTAAAATTTTCCAATGAACATGACACACGTCCAATGAAGAATTTCAGTGGTATTTAAGTTAAAGTAAGAAAAGTAATTTAAAACTGCATTCATATTTTGTTCCTGAGCTCAAACCCTAACCCCAGGGAGCTGAGATGAGTAATTTAAATGCTGTGCTCCACGAAAGGATCGACTTCTATTGCTTCTTGCTGTCTGAAGCATCAGTTATGAAATCGTCCAAGCTTTTTAAATATGAGCTTTATTCTTTATTCAAAATTAAATTCCTCATCACTCAACGATGCAATCGATCTTCAAAATTTTCTAGCGTCATTCGACTCGTTGAATCCTTCTCCACCAAAATCATTTGCTGATGCTGCTGTTCTTTCGAATATTACAGACACACATTAACCAAAAGCCCGGCAGTATCAGGACACAGCTATTTTGCACTGCTTGAAGCAGTCATTCTATTAATATGACTAGCATTGCTTAAAACAGCGTCATGCGGCTTTATGAATTCCAGGCGGGAAGCGTTGAAGATCA
Organism: Hiodon tergisus; assembly: GCA_025775045.1. NCBI lineage: Eukaryota > Metazoa > Chordata > Actinopteri > Hiodontiformes > Hiodontidae > Hiodon > Hiodon tergisus. The sequence continues at coordinate 4,253 of JAOVYW010005834.1, forward strand.
ATATTTACCTTTCGTTAACGTGTCACAAGCAGGAAATCAAGGAATTGTTAAAGCAGTTTGGTTGCTCGCCTTATCAGTTACTGATAAATCTGCTGAAACTGAATTTTGAACAAAACGTCTGCTATTTTCTCAGGGCCTTACGTAAAGCACATGGCAGGCAATGCTAATAATCAGTAATTCCATTTCAAAACAGTTGTCTGCATGGGAAATAATTTTGACACTGACTTCTGTGTTTAGGTGTAGAATAAAGGCTACTGTGCATTGGTTTAAATGATTTTGTGCGTGGACTGAGAAACATGGTCTTATTGGAGCTTTCTTACAGCTTACCTTATACCTAAAAGCACCTTCTGTGTTTGTGGTGTGTTTTTGCTACCCTTAGGGTGGGACCAAATCAGAACTGTTGCAACCCGCTAATCGTAGTGTATATAAGTTTATTTAAAAGCGTTTTCTTTGTATGAGAATAAGAAATAAGTTGCTAAGTAAAAAAAAAAGCTCTATTAAATATAATGATGTAAAGTGTGATTCAGGGCTTGCCAAAGCCTTTATTTGGTCCCAACCTTCGTCTGGTACCAGATCAAAACTTCGACAACCCGATAATCACATTCAGTAAAATAGTATTTTATAGCTTTTTCTATTTTTAAGTATTAAATTTCTTCTACTCATGAAAAGAAAAGGCTATTAAATACAGTTATGTCAAGTGCGATCAGAGGGCTGCCAAACTTTGATTTGGTCCCAGCCGTAGGCAAGACCTTTTTGATGTCCAAAAGCTTTGTCAAACCTGTCACTCAAATGTACAATGAATTTTCTTGAGGAAAACTCAAATATATACCACAATGCATTTATGAAGTAAGAACCGTATGCATTTAATTATTTAGACAGCTATTCTGATATATATATCTTCTGGGCATAGTCTGGGCATATTAAGGGTCCGAGGTTTTGTGTGTGCTTCAACAGCTGTTCTGATGGCAAGGGTATGAGCCAGTGCTGCCCCTGTTGACCCCTGCAGATTTAAGAATAAGCATTTGGTGCTATGGCTTCCCTGTTCAAAGTGTTATATGAGCCTTTCCTACAGCCTCCATTTTCAAGCATATGACTGTGATGGCGTGGGAGCCCAGCCCCACCAGACGCCAGGTGTAGTCTGTAACCTCTGACTGGCAGAGAAGGAGGAGGAGAAGGGGATCGCGGGACTACAGCCTCCAGAAGGCCAGAGTGGACTTTGTCATCCAGCCAATAAGCATGTAATTGTAGGCAGACAATATAAAAACATAAACAGAGTTGTTTTCTATAAGTCTTATTTTTACTTGTGTTTGGACCTCAGTCGCGTTTCAGAGTGTGGTTGTAACCTAGCAACCCACTCCTATCGAGCCTGAATGTGGTTATGCCTACACTTGGCCACAATTTTTTTTATATAATTAACGATATGTCTGAAATAGTAAGAAAAAAAATACTAGTATTAGAATGTAAAATAAAAACTACAAATCTACAAATCAAAAAAAGTAAAACAGAAATGGTCTAAACTAAGATTAGAGTAAATAGAACCTCATTAAAAAGCATATTATGACACTTTAAACTTGTGTAATCCTATTTATTTCTGGGGAAACTCCCTAAACCAGTGACAGCAGTTTGCAGCCAAAACCATCTCATCCCTTTTGCTGAACTATCTCGGAAGCTCTACCACATAATAAAAGACCATACGCATCAGGCCAAATGAGCTCATCTCATCATACCCCGCATTAATGTTAGGCCTTACATGACAGGAAACGCTAATGTCAGGAGTGGAAAGAAAACAAATGAATTATTCCCCATGGCGACGGAAGGCACGAGAAGGCAGGCGCAGCCGGTGGGGGTGGGGTCTTTATCGGGGAGCATGTAACACCTGGTCGTGATCTCGTTAATCGAAGGTTAGACGGGTTAGAGACCCGGACAGGGCAGAGGTCAGGCGGAACAGCTGACTCATTGGTGGCAGGTCGGATATAGCATTAGTTGATAAACCGTTTTATGGTGAGCTCATTTGTAAAACTGCTGATTTGATTAGCGTGTGTGTGTGTTTGTGTGTGTGAGAGAGTAAAAGAACAAGACAGAGATGTTGGTTGCAGACACTCACACTTGAGATTGAGGGGAGCAGTTCTGCTTTATATTTTTTTATCACTAAACAAAATAAACTTCACTTAAAACCCTGGTTCTAAACTTAATTTCACACTGGTTTACCAAAGATCCACACTGGAAAGAGGAGAGCGAATGTGGCCTTCCCCCAATCTGATTAGTGCACAAGCCAGTAATCGGCCTGAATACGTAGTTGTGGGCTCCCACCATGGCTCAGCCTCCTTACAGACTATCGGCTCAGGGGTTTGGGTCGCATTCCCAGGCCGGGGGGAATTGCGTTAATTGAATCCGTCCATCTAAATACACAGTATTGTGCCCACTGTGTCAAAGAGCAAGTCTATGTTTGCAAGCACCGAGCGACACGGACATGTTCAGCACGCCAGCCCAGGGTTTATCAGAGAGGGGAAACACTGACACCCTTCTTACTGCACAGAAATTAAACATGGCCCTGACAGAAACCAAAATGCCCTTTTGGATACGAACCAAACAAATATTTCCAACTTGCACGTAATAATCAAATACAGGAAGAATGCCTCGTCAGATCCTTTATGTAGATATAGGTGCCACGGTGGATTTGTTTTGTTTCATAACCGAGAGGATATTTTTTCCATGTACTTAAACTGCGTGCCAAGTGAACATGACCATCACAGTATATCCGCAGTATATCCACTGACGCGGTCAGAAATCCGGAACGTGATACTGACGAACGTTGAAAGCAGCTGGCTTACGCAATAAAGATAATTTTACGTTTAATATGAGAAGGGAAGCCACATCACACCACACATCCCCCACAATGAGTCACTGAAACGACTTAGGTTCGATAGTTCTGATACTGAACACAAACCATCCATTACTGAACTGACGGAGACCTTCGTCCCAGCAAAGATGTTAGATTTCCAATGACAGATATTTATACTGGATGATATTTGTTGTTGAAATTTCTAATGATGAAAATTTCACCACCCTACAGTGAGAACTATGAAATGTATAACATGTAAATTAGCAGATAGAAACTATTGAGAAAATATCTTGGATATCAAATTTTTTTTAATGAAAAAATAAGATATATAAGAATTTGATCTAGACTTTCCACGAAAGCAGATACACACCAATATTAAATACTAATTTCATATCTTACCCTTTTAACATGTCTATCTTTCTATATTTAGTGAACTTTGTTCCTATTCCACTATACTTGTAGATGATGAAAAATGAAAACACTACTACTAAAGGGGTGGGGGCTAGGATCCATCTCAGTAGAATGAGTCTGTATTGTAAATGGTCCCAGTTTGTAATTCATTGATTTTGTGCTTTTTGGATAAATGCTAATGTGATAATATCCTCAGGAAATCCTTGTGCAAACGACACACAAAAGCATTTGGAAAACATGGCCCTATATCTTACCCAATTGTAGACTGTCCCCTAGGGAAGACAACTTGACCGGTAACCTTATGGAGGAGACCATGAGGGCATCTTGTCTTCTGATTAAAAGCAGATTATGAAAGACTATTCTAGATTGAATAATATGGTAGAAAAGAACCTTACTTTATTTGGCAAGGTTTTGTGCATTTGGAAGTCAAAGTTGCCATACATGCCAAGATTTAGCAAGTTTTACTGTCATATGGTTGTTATGATACAGTAATTAATGTTTCTAGAATGTCAAGCCGAACTTAACTTTGTTACATTCAATTTTTTTAATAAAAATTTTCAAGTTCAAAAATTTTACTAAGAAATGGGTGATGGTGATGTGATGGTGAAATAAACAGTTCGATTTTCACTACTATTCAAATCCTGAATCTTGGTAGCCATCTCAAAATAAATTAATTTGCTTGTAATCTTATAAAATGTTGATCTTTTAAAAATAATATAAATTGTATTTTTTTCCTTCCTTGAAACGTGAAAAATGGAGAAAATATATATCTTATTTGTATGACTCTTATATGCTGTTTCAACAGCAAAATTTGTATAATAATGTGGTGGAGCCCTTATAAGGCACGGGTTACAGTGAACTCTCTCATCACCCGTGTCATGTGTGGGTTGTTTACCCTCTGAGACCCTGACATTGATATTGTATGGAAGACAAGATGATCAAATGCCTTTAAGACATTGGACCCTTTGGTGGTGCAATAAATCCCAAAACAGGCTAGCACAATGAAGAGCGCAGGAACTCAGTGGAACACGCCTACGAACCAAAATGGCAAAAGCCTCAGGCTAATTAATTAGCGACTAAGCGACGTCAGATCAATGGTGGAGACTACCACAGCTGATACTGGACAGCGGATTGAAGTTGATTGTTTTGTTTCTGAAGGAAACAAAGCTTTGGTATGATCAAATTTTGATATGCAGATCTAAGAAGCGACCGTGCTGACGGTGCCCTGGGATTTAATGTGTCCCCCATCGTGATCCAAAGAAATCCATTTCGGGTAATGCGGAATGATGGAGTGAATCAGGAGACCGCTGGGTATGTCACTGTGCACTGAGGCACTTATCACCCTCCAGCCTGCATGAGATAATAATAATGTAGCACAGACCTGAGTAACGCTTGATGACTTGAATTACCTGATAATCACTGTCCATCCGTACCAGTCCATGCACCTCCACCCCTGCCGCTCTCTCTCCGCTCACTCTGAGTGAAAAATAGCCGAAGAACACTTCCACGGGAACATTAGTCATTTAAAGAAATTATTTTGGAGAGAAAAAAAACGCCTTGCCCACAGTCTAAAAATTAACGCCATAAAGCTATACTGATTTATGTCATCATTACCTCGAGAGGAAATTCTATTTGCTTTTCTGAATAATACGCGCATAAAAAATATGCTTTATAGCTTATGAATGTATACTGTATTTGTAATGAGAATGTGATAAAGTACATACTGTGATTATAGAATGATTATTGTGTCCTGGGTTAGAATCATGCTCAGGTGTGGAGCTGAATGGCGTTTTCAAGTTCTCCCAGTGATGGCGTGGGTCACGTCTTCTAGCCTTTGATGGACTGGGGTCCCATCCTGGGTGTACTCTGCAAATCCATAATTAATTCAGAGTGGCCTGCTCTATTGTTTTATATTATATTCCGGGGCACAGAAAATGTGCAGGATCGTTTCATCCAGGGATCCAGGATAGTGCTGCATAATCCTGATCTAATAGGACTGAACTGATGTTATGTTATTATACATAACGTAGTATTTCAGGACTTTCCAGAGTACTATCAGCAGATACTACTGATAATTTGAGTCCAAATAATAATACTAAATAATAATGTGAGGCCAAGAAATTCTGTAAAAACCCTAAAAAGGAAAAAAAATCATTGTTTCATAGACCACCCGCCAAAATAACAAGAACCTCAATTTATCTTCCATTTAATTTAGACTTGCTCCAATATGGGATGCCTAATGATAGTCAAGGTTTGTCCTTGATTTTATTGTGATATGTTATAAATGCCTGCATAATTTCAGATTATAAATGCCATAGTGATACCTCCTTAATTAGTGGGTGGAAACAGGAAAATGTTAACAAGAACATTTGCTTTAGGCATATCTGTACAATAGTGTGGGCCCTTCCCATAGAGACAAACCAGCTTATAAATGGTGCGTCTGACATTTTCATATCTGCTTGTGGCCAGCTGCTGGCTGTCAAATAGCCTGTTAACAGCGAATAGCATTTATTTTGCGGAGATTGTCGTAGCCAGCGCTAAAGCTGAATCTCTACATTCTAATTCTGTGTTTTATGTCGTTTTGGGATTTCTCTCGATTACTCTCCCTGTAGGGTTAGGGAGGGGAGTTTCAGGCTGCTCAGAGTGGGGCCTCGGGCAGATGTAAGGGGGAGAATTTCACCGTCCCGCTGTGTGTGATTGGAGTGCTGTGGTTCCTATATGATATTTAAGATAAGCTCAATGATACGGGAATGGCTGGAACAAGCAAAGGCAATGTTTTTATTCTCATTTATATTATTTTTCGAATCTCAGTTATTTTATATCCTAGTAGCCTTCATGCCACCCACCTCTTTTCAACTCTGCAGGCTACACAGTCCACTGGAGAGGTTCAGAACGGAGGAGAGGTAGGCCTGCACTCCCGGGAATGCCGATTTGCCCACCCTGTTCTCTCGGTAACAGTCAGCGAATGACGTGAGCTGGATTTGAGCCGGCAAACTCCAGCTCAGCTCACAGGGCTCGATCTTTGCCAACTGGATGCATGGAGGCAAGGTCCAGGGTCTAGCTGAGGAGTAAAGACTGGGTGTGCAAAGGGGCATTGCTGAGAGACAGGTAGGGCAGTGTGGCAGATGAACGTTGTCAGCAAATGGGGTTTCTCAAAAACATCAACGCAGAGAAAGTTCACTCAGAGAAGATTTTGAGTAAAACCTTTGACCTTATTGACCTGGTTTACTGAAGACGGTACTGTGAAATCTAGACCAGATCCATCGCCTGAATTTTTTTACTTACAATTGCTAGTACAAAAGATCGAGCGATTTAGTTTTTGCTTTTTGTTTTTTACCGATGGTTTAGTATTGTGATTTTATCTCAGTATACAGACAATTCAAAATTCAAAATTACAATTCAAATTGAGAACTGAGAAAATAAAAATCCAAATTGTTTAAAGAACAAAATCATTTGCGCAGTAAATAGTTGACATGATGTAATGATTACATTTAATAAATCATTACATAGATCCAGTGTCATACTATGTTCATCATTCTTTAAAAAACGCATTAAATTTTTTCAAAAATAGGAGAACTGGATAAGGTTGTGTACGTTCACTGTAGCATTTGTAAAAATAAAAGGTGGTGATCTTTATATCCTGTTGTGATTGTGTGTGTGTGGGGGGGGGGGGGGTCTGATCCTAAAAGCTGTGCTACGTGCCATGAATAACCCTTTTGTTAATATTAGAGCAAGAGTATATCTGGACATCATACAGGAAGGAAATGAATGTCCATGTGTTTAATATCAATGCAGAGGGCCAAGAAAAAACTGCTCTGATGTGCATACAAGCTTCCTGGGAGCAACTGTAGTGTGAATGAACGAGACTGCTGAACAGAAACATCTACGAGAATTAAATCCTAGAACAAGGGATTACAATAAAAATGAACTTCTCGTGAACATGCATTTGAACAAAGCGGTAATGTTGTGCCCCTGCTAAAGAGCCATGGTGCTGCCCAGATGTGAGGTGTCCTGGTGAGTTATTCCCATTATCTGTTCTATTCTGGGTTCTTTCTTATGTAATGACGTCCTAGTTTGAATTGTCCCTAATGCCACACTCAGACCTGTTCCGCTATCATAAGTCCCTTCTCTCAGGCTAAGGAATTGTACCCTGATCCGCCCTAAGCCCTGTGCTTAAATCCTGCTCAGTCTAGTCACTAATGCCCGGTGTGGGACCATGTCAAGCCCCTAGGCCACACCATGGCAATGTGCTGTGTCTGAAAAGAGTTTTTCTCCCCTCCTGGAACATGCTAGAATTCTCTATTACATGAGAAATGATCCAGACGCCGTCAGTTTGCTGGAAAATCAGATGTGAGGCAATACTAATTGAGTATATTCAAATCATTACTTTAATTTTTGCTTTGATTTCAACAGGAGTTCCAAGTAGTGTTACTGTATACTGCAGTT
>JAOVYW010005835.1:0-11950 GCA_025775045.1 Hiodon tergisus
TTTGACAAATTTATACACACGCACACACACACACTCTCGCACACACACACACACACACACACACACACACACACACACACACACACACACACACACACCATGTATATAATTTAGTGATTGCCAGTAATAGAAAACAATTCTGTTGTATGGCATTATTGTATGAAAAAGACAAGATTTCTCGATTAGTGTTTCCATTAAAATGGACTGTCTCTTAATATTTCAAGGCTGTTACTTACCAAAATTTGCAAGCTTTAAATTATCCACCCTCACTTAATTGGATTTCTTCATTTTAATGATGGGATGGGTGCAAGTGGGGAAACGATAAGAGACTTTTGGTTTGCAGTGTCAAAATATTTCCTTCACAATTCAATCCACCATTTTAAACGCATTGGCATTGAAAGTATTAGATCCCAAAATTATGCTCCTGAGAATGTCCCAAAAGTTCTAATTTGACTGAGAAAGAAAAAAAAATGTTAATCACATATTGCCCTTTAGAATTAATTTAGATTAATTTATTCTATGAAAATAGGTTCCATTATTTTTAAAGTAATTTCCATTTTATTTGTGACAATAAAAATAGTGACACTAAAAGAAGTTTACACATCCCTTCTATATGTTGCTATAACCAGTCTGTGTCCTGATTATCAGATGACTGCATCAAATCCCTGGGAGGACATTACCTCTGCACCTTTAAGTGAAGCCCTCAACTCAAAATGATTTAAATTCCCAGCAATATAACTGGATAAAAGGTGCAAAACTGCAAGATAAGTTGGTCACTCTAGATAACAGTCTCTGCCAGACATCTTAACCTAATAGTCTGTAATTTTATCAAATCTGCACAGAATAATCTGATGTGAAATGACTGCTATACACATTTGTACACACATTGTTTAATTATACAGTATTTTGGTTGACAGGAGCAATTAAAAGTGAAGCGATAGAACAGACCTTCCCTGTGTGTATTGTTGTTAAGATACCTGACTAAAAGTTCTATGAATGTAATTTGCCCTTCTATAAATGTATCGAAAATGTTACTCATGAGAGCGCCCTGAGGTTCTATAACCAATCAGCTATAACCTCTGCTGGAGCAGATAGGGTAGGGCTATCATGCTGCCAGTAGTTCCAGGGTTATAAGCATGAAAGGCACATACGGATACGGATTTCCTATCATGAACATGTGTCATACTAAACTGTGTTCTGTTGATGTTTGTTTGTTCACAATAACCATAACAGAGGTAAAGGACAGGGACTGGCAATCTGTGTAAACCGTGTTGCACAGTTGCTGCACTGTTACAGCAGTTACTGGACTGCGCGTCACCTCACTGACACAAGTTTTACACAGTCTTACACATGAGTAAATAGTCTTACATTGGGTTGTTTATCTATAAATTATGCTCATGTATATATTCATAGATGGACGGCTACCGATCTGCACATACTAAAAACAAATTTCTGCCTGTAAAGCACATACCCATCAGATACTTCGGGAATGCCCCCTTTTAAGGGCCCTTCGAAGGGCCTATTTTTGAGCCCTTTGGTATGGCACTCTATTCCGAATGGCTACAAATTCCCTTTGACGCTAACTTCTAAGGCATCAAACCCTAACCCTTCTAATTGGGATTAAAATTAAGTCACTTAACAGATGCTTTTATCCAAAGCAACATTCTACATTTCTACATTCATCCACTTGTACTGCTGAAATTTCATTTTAAGTACCTTGCTCAAAGATAGGACAGCTAGGGTGGGATTTGAACCAGCAACCTTTTGGTCAGCTACTGAGATTCGGGATATAACAGAGTTGATCAGTTTTTTCTCTGACCCAACCCTGGCATAAAACACTGAAAGAAACAGAAATAAAAACAAAAGATTTGTTGCATAATTATATATTTAAGGCATGGCATTTTTTTTTTGAATAAACCTAAATATATTCATTTTATTCTGAAAAAAATGGCTCCTTGAAACTTAACCTTTGATACTGCCCAGGGTGCGACTGTTGTCCACCAAAAATAATCCAAATGATTTTCTCAAGCTGTTTCACATTTACTGAAAACGAACGTAACAACTCTTCTTTTCTTTTTTTTTAACGATGGAGGGCACACGTTTATCCCCCTGACATTTTACTGAAGAAAAAAACAGATTAGGCAATTACAGCAGAGCAAATTTTTTTGTTATTCCTCTGCAGTGTTCTGCTTGCCTTTGAAAGCTAATGAGTCAGAAGACCTTTAAAAATGTAATGTACTTGTGGACCTGCTTATTGATAAACCCGCTCATTTAGCGGAGACATTTTTATTTTATTTTTCGGAACGCGGTTTCCTTTTTTTTTTTTTTCAAATGAGCTCAGCGTCATGAGGCTTCACTAAGATGACGAATGATAAGACTCTACAATGTCTGTGAAGTGGATTACAAAATAAGACACAAAATATTCCGGCTCTACACGACCAGGATTAATTTGCCGGAGTGCAGGTTTTATCTCTTCCTATCAGAGCTCTAATCAGACACTGCTTGGCTGGGATGAGCAGCCATCAGAGTTAGGTCACAGAAGCCTGAAGCATAACAATGCTAATGCAGGGCACTTCAGACAGCAGTATTTCATTAGACTTCTCTATTTAGCCCTGTATGTTTTCTCCAAAGTATAACATATTTCCACTTGCCCCAAAGCTACAGAATTAGCCTATTTTTTCAACGTCTATATTCATTAATACAATGACTTATCCGCATTTAGTCATTTTATTTATTTTTTCTGCAACATCAGGGTAATTGGGGGGCCAAGGCACCCAGGCTGTAGAAAAAGGTTTTGTAATTTAGAATCTCTTTTTTCTCTCCAAACGATTGTCACCTTAATAGACCATATCCATGTCTACATTACTTTTAACCTGCAAAACCTTTTCTAATCATTGCCAAAGGTGACTCTTCATGCCGCATGATAAAATTCCTGTGAAAAAAAAGAAAATATTTGACATTAAAAACAATTCAATGCCTCAGCACCCAGGTCAGTACGTGTTGCTGACACTCTTAAATGAACAGGATTCCTCAGTGACATGCCACACCAAAGCCATGGAAGAAACCCTGCCGGCTTGTTTATAAACCTCTTCCTGAGAATTAGGACACTATAACTCACTGAGGTTTACTGTAACTATTTCCTCTGGGCGCCACTTTGGCAGAAACACTCCAGTCCTTGCCCCTCTGTTCAGATCACTTTTTATACTGCAATTCATACGATCTGAAGAGAGTTTGATGTTAAAATGCATTGTGGGATTGATACTGGTAGGCCTTGTGTGTCCTCGTGATGGAAAACAAAAGCTTGATAACTTCTCCACTTGACCTTTTTTACTTTGTAGGCTATTCTAATTTTATTCAGTTTAATAAAATGAAATCTGTTTAATAATGTTGGTTTGCCGCCCATGCAGACCCTAGGAACGAAAACAAAATGAAATATTTTTACATTTACATTTTACATTTTAGTCATTTAGCAGACGCTCTTATCCAGAGCAATGTCCGTTTTACGATCTTATGGGTACTTTTGCCATCCGTCAAAAAAGAAAATTCAGTGTGATGTTTGTGGAGCTATCCGTGGTGCTGAAATAGTACAGCAGGCTACAAAAGTTCAATATAATGATGGACTCCTCATTTGTCACTAGCTATAAAGTAGATGTTAGACAATGTGTGGCAGATCGCAAAAAAGTATTACGTATACACTCACAACATCTTGGTGACAGGTTCCGTTTTTTGTTTTGTTTTTTTGATGCCGTATAAATTGTAAAATAATTCCCCTTTGTTAGGAACTTAATCATGCAACAAAAATGAACCTTTGAATTCCATGTCATCAGTGTCATGTTTGTCTACTATAATTATGAAGAAAACCTTTATCAACAACCCGTTTCCATAGTGCTGAAGATGACAATGGCCACTTGTTTGGAAATGATGAGAAATTTTTGTTTTAATAGTGAGACTGTGATCGTCGTGCCACACTGATGAAAATTCTAAATTACTACATCATGTTTTAATAATATTGAAATATTTTTACTCCTAATGGTTTATTCGCTCTGTCCTTTTTCATTGCTGTTTTGTAATACTCTGCCCTTTGATGTTAAATATAATAAATGATCCCCTGAGCCCTGGTGTAGTTCCTGCTGTTTTTAAAATTGTAGTAGTCACATCAGTTCCTAAAAAATAAACTCATGTTGACGTACATGTACAATTAACGATTTTTAACAATTTTGGCCGTTTAAAAATGTGTAATTTCAGTAATTACATATGGGAGGTGTTGTCTGGGCTGGGCAATTAAATAAAAATTTCAGTCTTTCTGACCCATTTCCCTTCTGGCTTTCAACATAATCACAGGACAGAGGCCTACCTTGTTACTAACTACTACTACCAGTTACTAATGACCTCTTAATAGTTAAAGACTCTGGCACTTCATCATTTCAAATTTTTTCTGGTTTTTAGCACCGCATTCAACACTGTAAATCATCCCTACCTTCTAGATCAATGGTATTCAGTCTTGGACTGGGGCCCCTCCTGCGTAAGCTTGTTTTTGTATCAACCTATTTCTTAATTAATATGGTTCAACAAAGTGGTTAATTAAAAACCGGCCTCAACAATATCTGCTTTGAATAGTTTTGTGAAAAAAGCAGTTGTACACAAAGAATGTAAAAAGCAACACCTAAGCCCTTACATATTTTTGTTCATTTGTAGATTATGTCACCTTGAGATATACTACAAAAATGTATTGTCGAGTCCAGTAGGAATGATAAGATGTTTTGATAATTAAAATTTTCCAAGCTAATACGACTTAATCAATTAAAAGCCAAACAAACCTTGTCAAACTTAAATCACAAATTTAAGACCAACATAATATGTTTTTTTTTATTTTATGCCAGCACAAATACCCAACAACCTCTTTTATATTTTTTCCTCAAACTGTTACTGCAGGTAACAGGTAACATTATTAAATTAAAGTACCCTGAATGAGAAGAGCTTGGTTGGTATAAAAAGCTAAATACACAGGGATCTCCAGGACCAGGATCGTACTTTATAGACAAGAGTCTCTGGCACTGCCCTGGAATCCACCTGGTGGATTTAGTTCCAAGGTGGGATGAGTCAGTGTGCCAGAACCTGCTGGAGCCCCATGTTGTGTAAGATCACATGTTAAGATCACATGGTTTGAAGTACAAATAAATTTGCAGACAGCACACAAATATATATTCACTCTAACCCCACTATTGCTGCCCTTAAATCCACAATAACTGCCTGCATACCTGATGTGAAATGTTGGATGTCACAAATTAGAACCCCTTATCTGTGACAAAACTGAGGTGATATTGCTGGGTACACCTCGCCAGCAAGGTCAATCCAAATCTGTTAATTGCCTTGAATATTGTAATGCCTTACTGGCAGGTCTGCCCTGAAAATTAATCAAGAGGCTACAGCAAGAACTCAGTGGCTCAAATTCTGACTGGTACAACACATTATACCTGTCCTTTCCTGCTTTCGTTGGATTCCAGTGATGTATAGAGAAAACAGATTTGTTGACAATTAAGGCTGGGAAAAGTCATGTCAACATTTAAGATCTTCTTTTTCCTTGTGTCCCTGGACACCAGCTAAGGTCTACAGATGCTGGGATCCTGGCCTCCATAGTGATAAAGGGCTGTTCTTGCAGTAGACAAGCTTTTCGGTGCTCCTGTTTAAATAGAATCTCCCAGTCCGTATCCATTCAAACTCCATAAATCCATTCCAAACCAACCTAAAAGGTCACCTGTATGCCGAGGCCTTTTTTATTAATTTATTTCTGATTTATTTTAAATATTTGATGTGTTCACTGTTTTATGTAGGTTTATTCCAATGTTCTGATTTGAATGCATTCGGTTTTTGAAGTGCTTTGGAATGCCTTGGCATGAAAGGATCTATACAAGTAAAATGTCATTTATTGATTGATAAATCTGACAGTTGATCGAACCCTCCATGAATTTGCATGTAAAACGAAAAGTAAAAAATTTAAAACGTGATTTTTGATATCTAGACTTTCTTTTGAATCGCATCTCCTGAATACTGTCAAAGTTATATTTTTTTCACCTTAAAATTATAGTTTGGCTGCATCCTCTGCTTCCTGCACCCGCAGATCCAAAATTTGTACATGTGTTTGTCTTCTCCAGGATTCATAGATGTAATGCCTTGCTTTCATGCGTTTCTAGTAGCATTCTCACTAAATTCTCACAAAAATCAGCTGCCAGAATTCTGTCAAGGTCATGCTCTCTTGTATTGGAGACCTTTAGCTGGCTGCCTGTCAGGTATTGAGTTGTTTTTAAAACAGCTGATTTATAAGGATCTTTTTATTGTCCAAATCGCACCTTATGTATGTCAGACCTTGTCCCTCCTTCTGCCCTATTGGGGACAGGGCCTTTTGTTGTTGTGCCCCTACACTATGGAACTCTATTCCAATACAGAGTTGGGACTTGATTCAAAAAATGTGTTATTAGTATTCATGTTTCATGTGCTGTTGTTTTACATGTTGCGATATATGTTTTTTATATATATATATAACATTCACATGAATAGCAGGACCAAAGGTTTCCCGACAGAACATTGCCCAAAGCATCACACTGCCTCCACCGACTTGCCTTCTTCCCATAGTGCATCCTGGTGCCATGTGTTCTCCAGGTAAGTGACGCACACTCACCCGGCCATCCACGTGATGTAAAAGAAACCGTGATTCATCAGACCAGGCCACCTTCTTCTATTGCTCCGTGGTCTAATTCTGATGCTCACATGCTCTTTGTAGGCGCTTTATGCAGTGGCCAGGGGCACCTTGACTGGCCTGCGTCTACACAGCACCATACGCAACAAACTGCGATGCACTATCTGTTCTGACACCTTTCTATCAGAACCAGCATTAACTTTTTCAGCAATTTGAGCTACAGACCACACAGGCCAGCCTTCACTCCCCACGTGCATCAATGAGCCTTGGCCGCTCTCAGAGCCCTGGAACACTGTGCAGAAACTGTGCGACGCCCATGACCCTGTCGCCGGTTCACCGCTTTTCCTTCCTTGGACCACTTTTGATAGGTACTGACCACTGCAGACCGGGAACACCCCAAAAGAGCTGTAGTTTTGGAGATGCTCTGACCCAATCGTCTATCCATCACAATTTGGCCCTTGTCAAAGTCGTTCAGATCCTTACGCTTGCCCATTTTTCCTGCTTCTAACACATCAACTTTGAGGACAAAATGTTCACTTGTCGCTTAATATATCCCACCCACTGACAGGTGCCATGATACCGAGATTATCAGTGTTATTCACTTCACCTGTCAGTGGTCATAATGTTATGGCTGATCGGTGTATACATATACAGTGCATAAGTCTGAAAGAAAAAAAAAATTGTAAAGTGAATTTGCTGTCAAAAAGGGTGAAATGGAAAAAAAAACCCACAAAAACAACCAAAAAATTCATTCAATATTTGGTGTGACCATCCTTTGCCTTTAAAACTGCTTCAATTCTCTGTTGCGCAGTTTAATAAGACAATCAGCAGGTAGATCTTGGAGAGCATCTTGGAGAACTTTCCACAGTTCTTCTACAGACTGTTTCGCTTGCTTCTGTCTGTCCAGGTAATCCCAGAGAGCCTCGATGATGTTGAGATCAGGGCTCTATGGAGGCAAAACCATCTGTTGCAGAACTCCTTGGTCTTCTTTCGGAAAAAGAGGTTTGCAAATCTAAAAAGACTTCTGCACAGTACTGTAAATATTATATATTTCACGACTACTTCTTGTTTTATTTCTGTTGTTATTACTACTATTTTACTTTCTGTGATTTCTCTGTTACGGCGCTATACAAAATAAAGTTTATTATTATTATTATTATTATTATTATTATTATTATTATTATTATTATTTAATTTCCCCCTGCCTATCAACCTGCACCTCTCCTCTATCCACTCTTGGCAATGGCAAGAGTTTCTCTGAGATCTGCGATTACTAGATTAATTGTACAGTCATGCTCTGTTGCTCCCCCATCTGCCTAATACATTAAAAATGCTTTATTGCTGATAGAAAAAGCCCCCGATTTCACGCAGGCTTATTGGCGTTTCCACTGGGCCACGCATCAGGCGGCAGAGGCTGCAGCTTCCCAATGCTTTGTTCAAAAGCAGGGAGATAACTTAGCATTGTGTCGTGACGATACAGGAATTAACAGCTTACCTAAATGATGCTGCCCTATGCCGTAGCTTGAGAGAAGCAGTGGATCTTCCTGATGTTGGGCAAACAGGCCAATTATCACACTTGAAGTAGAGGCATATTTTACCATATGGTCCTAGGTATGTTCCTTCCTGGGTTTCAAAGAGTAAGCTATTTTCAGCTCCAGCCCCCCCCCCCCCAAAAAAAACCCTTTTTTAACTAAAAACTAAAAACATTTTACAAGAATTTTACCACACTACTTTGCCTAACTCGCTAAGGCCAGGCCAGCACATTTGTTAAAAGAGACATGTGAATAGTAGAATGGAACTTTATTAATCCATAATTCAAATATCTGGGTTTTCCCTTCCCTCTAGTTCCCCATTTTTCCTCAATTTGATTCTATCACAAAGAGTACAGGCTATGAAGCTTACATCTGACTATAAAAGTTGTGCTGTAGCATGTGTCATTCAAAGAAACAAAGCAAAGCAAACAACACCTTTCCCCAGCAATGTGAAAGCACCTCACGTTAGTTTCACTGACTGTCTGGCTAATAAGGTTGCGGGTCTTACTGGATGGCAGGAGATGCACTGAACAAATGCATCAAACACCTGTTGTATTGAGCCGTTTTCCAAAATCGCCGTAAACAGCAAAATGGATTAAAACAATCTTCCCAAATGAGGTTCTGTAAATAAAAACATAGCGCTCCTTGCATTGAAGGAAGTGGACGTGGATAAGACATTAAACAGATTATTGTATAAATAGATGGAAGAGTGAGAGTGTCAGTAACGGTAATTTAAAAAAAATATATTTTCAGTGGAAATAATAAGCATGAACTAAACCAGAGAGAGGCACTTAAGGCCATGGAGGCAGAAAGTCAAGGCTGACTCACTAGAATACACTAGAACAGAAGTTTGGCCTGCAGCTATGCTAATAATGGTTTCTGCTCAGAAGATATAAAAAGGTTTAATGAACTCTTTGCTGCATTTGTGTTCACATTGACCAACGTCAGAAATTTCTTTGTAGCTTTGATAACGAAATTAGACGTTCTGAGCTTTGTACCGGTCCAGAATGTAGTATGGATGTTTTTTTGAGTTTCTAGAAGAAAGAGTGGTTTCTCTAAGATTTTTGACGGCAAAGGAAGGGTTGAAGTGGACCATATTTTTTATTATTTCTGTCACCTTCCTGCCTACTAGACCCTCCAACAGCCAAATCAGCCTTTTGTCCTTTTGGTTCATTGTGTTCAATTCCGTTTTGAAGGGTCTAGTATCAGTAAACTGGATCAAATCAAGCAACTGTGTTTTACTGAAGGATCTGGAAGAGCAACTTTCTGTGAATTGTATTGCATGTATATGCTATAAAATATTGGATGTACTTCATAATGATGCAAGGATGTGGATCATTATTAGATAGGCTTTGGCTTAGGAGTAGAACATCTGGAGTGGAATTTTAGTTTTGATTTGACAAGAAGTAGCGGCCAATTTTATACAGTTAAGTTTTATATAGATTAAATGGCTTCATTAAGTATAAAGGCCTTTTCAAGGGTATGTATCTTCTAGTCATTCAGGCTTTGAGGTTAGGTATGGGCTAATGGTATATGGGTAATTAGGTGAAGAATTAGAGCAAGGTGTAATAGTGAAGTGATGGTTTCCTTCAGCATGGCTGAGAATTTCCTGCTTTGTGTGGAGAAAAAGTCAGAGTGTTTTTTTGACACACACAAGGATTAGATGCACAAACGGTGACCAACACCAGAGTCAAGCTTTCCTCTTTTTTTTTTTTTTGATGAACAGAAAAGTGATCTGGAGTGGCTTCAATAAGCGGTAAGTTATGTATTCTTGGCCACGTTTCTGCCTGGCAACGGCAGCTTGTTATCAGTAATTACTTCTCCGGTTCTCAACGGCTCATTACAAGGTGATGTTCCCTGCATGTTGATACATCCCAGGAAGAGGAGCGAGATCTATTCAGCAATGCTCCATATCTGTCTGTGCTCAGTTCTCTTTCAAGCTCTATGGTTTGCTCCCTTCGTTATTTAAGGGCTGTTTGACTCATTTGCACACATGCCTGCAAAAATAGGGAAAAATAAAATAAAAACACGGCAGAAAGTTGCTCAAAATCCTTTAGATTCCTGTAGGCAGGTTTTAAAAAAGTGACCAGAGTTAATCGTTCTCCTTTCACCCACCCCAATCTTCTACCCTGGTTTAATTTGTTTAACATTCCTATACATATTTTGGACTAAAGGGGAAATGAAAAGAAGTAGAGGTCATAATTGCGATTTGCTAACCTTGCTTGTAGCTATCATTGTGTATATAGGAGGAAGAATCTTTCCAGCTGAGTTTAAAATGTCTAAATAAACCCAAAATTATCATATTTTTAAATGTAGCCGTTGGAAAAATAAGCTTTCATTTTATTATTGAAAAAAAAATGTTTTATAGATCTTATGACCTTGTGGAAAAATCTTCTTTTTTCAATGATACATGCATATATGAAATGCCTAGCCTAACCATGTGCTGTTTTTTAACTGGAAAGAGTGTTAAAGATCATATTCAAACCTTGTGAACAGATAATAACAATGTATTTTATCTATCACTTAGTGAAGGTGTGCTGCCATCTCTTGCAGATGGTGTTTGTTTGGACTTTTTAATGTGCCTTGGTGAGTGAGTAGCAACCCATTTAAAATTTGCCGTTTGACATCCTTTAAATTTGTTTGACAGGGACAGTAGTGGACACAATCACTACCTTTTCAGTGAATGTATCAGATTTAGCCAAATTTTCAGCTGCTGTGTTGCAGCACATACACTGAAACTCTTCATAATGTTTGCACAAAAGACCACAGCACATCACTCAAGCACATATAGCGGAACAACACATGGCTTGTAGATAGATAATAATACACTGTCAACCGCACATCGCAGAAGTAGCAGTACAGAACATACACTGGAACATTTTGTAAAAGCACCACTTTTCAGAGAAATTCCTTTATAGATCCAGCAAGGTAGACAAAACAAAATGATCAACATGAAAACAAATTAATTGAGATGGCTTGAGATTGAGGTTAGTCATTCTTACTGGTTGGTACCGGATTTAACCCTTGATTGAGCTACACTATATGGACAAAAGTATTTGGCCACACCCCTTAATCATTGAATTCAGGTGTTTCATTCAGTCCCATTGCCACAGGTGTATAAAATCAAGCACCTAGCCATGCAGTCTGCCTTTACAAACATTTGTAAAAGAATGGGTCGTTATAAAGAGCTCACTGAATTCAAGCATGGTACTGTAATAGGATGCCATCATTGCAAGTGGGTTCATGATAATTCTTCCTTCCTAGATATTCCCTGATCAACTGTAAGTGGTATTATTGTTAAGAGGAACCACAGCAACTCAGCCACGAAGTGGCAGACGACATAAAGTTACAGAGCAGGGTCGCCGAGTGCTGAGGCGCATAGTGCGTAACAGTCGCCAATGCTCTGCTGACTCAGTAACTGCAGAGTTCCAAACTTCCTCTGGCATTAACATCAGCCCAAAAACTGTGCGCTGGGAGCTTCATGGCATGGGTTTCCATGGTCGAGCAGCTGTATGCAAGCCTTACATCCCCAAGCACAATGCTAAGCGTCGGATGGAGTGGTGTAAAGCATGCCGCCACTGGAGCAGTGGAAACGTGTTCTGTGGAGTGACGAATCATGTTTTTCTATCTGGCAGTCTGATGGACGTGTCTGGGTTTGGCGAATGCCAGGAGAATGTTTCCTGCCTGACTGCATTGTGCCAACTGTAAAGTTTGGTGGAGGAGG
>JAOVYW010005836.1:0-11948 GCA_025775045.1 Hiodon tergisus
GCTCCCCCACTAAGCCGGGTTCCTCTCAAGGTTTCTTCCTGCAAGCCTAGGGAGTTTTTCCTTGCCACTGTTTCCACAGGCATGCTTTTGCAGGGTCAGGCCTGGGACATACTGTATCTTTCTTTATGTAAAGCGTCTTTGTGACATGTGAAAAGTGCTGTATAAAAATAAAATTGATTGATTGCGCTTTGAAAGAGTACGTGGCTAATATTTTGCCATTACTCACATTCATTTCTTATTCCCACAAGCCCTTGTCTGTTCAGAAAGAAGTCATGAAGGCAGGTACATTGTGGAGCTACTATACATATTTTGAAAATTTTGAATATTTTACTATTCATATTATTAATGGCCTATGGCAGTCTGAATTCCCACAATCCCTCTTCTGTTCAAAGGGGAGTTACGAAAGTGGGTACTTATTGTGTCCCACGATGGCATGTCCTCCTCCTGTTGGTTTTGATGTAAACTCCGTCCCTCTGCATTCCAAAGCAGTCTCACTTTGTAGACAGATGAGGCTTTTCATTAGAGAGGATCTGTCTGTATTGGTTTGCTGCATTAACATTTTTTCTGAAACCTAAAGACGGTTTCAGAGCTTGGTAAGCTGTCTCCTTAGTTGTGATATATTAAGTAGCCTTTGAGCAAAGGTGCTCCCTTTTTCACAATACACGTAATGTTAGGGCCACCGTCAGAAGATAAGGATCTACCACTACCAAGCAGCTCTTATGTAAGAGGGTTAAGCAAAGGGTAACGTGATTTATATGTTGATGGTTTAACCTTTCAGAGAAATCACAGTAATGGATCTTGATCATGTTACTTAAATCTTATGCACACACATAGAAAATTCTAATAAATTGGCTGCAAATATGTACAAATTGATATTGTCCCTTATACTTGTGCCTGAAAGGGTTGATTATTGTGTGTTTGTCTCATATAGGTTTTGTTAAAACAATTTTACACCTTGTTTTTCTTTTTAAATACTTCCTTTGAACATGAACTGGTGAGTGCCAAAGGACTTCTCTGTGCCCAACACAGTGCCTCCAGAGGCATCTCGGAAGACTGACTGAATGTGCTGAATGTCTTGATGCAGATCTCCCCTTGTGTTTTTAAGGATTTTGTTCTGCTCCAGCACTGCAGCGTCCAGTTTCATCTGCACTTGGGACAACTGGGAATCGATTCTTCCATTAGGCACCCATGATGACATGATCCTGTGCTTAGCCAATTGTGGTGGTATGAGTCGTAGAGATAAGGTAAGATGCCTGTTTAGCAGTTCCAAATTAGGGAGGAAAATAACTGGCGATTCAAGAGGTGTTTTTGCACATGGCCTTATTCATCACACCAGCTCTTGTTTACTTTGTTTTACATTCAGCTCTGGCTTAATCTGAGCTGACTGCTTCTCTGAAGGACTAAACTTGAGCAACCATATAGTGACTTAATACCGAGTGCCAAGAACGTAAAGATTTTGCAGAGGCTCTGAGATAAGTGTGGAAATTAATTTGTTAAATTGCATCTGATGTAAAAATAATGGACCTGTGTTTTTAACATAAATAGGATTGATAGAACATAATTTTGCTCTGCAGAAAGAGTCCAAAAACATGAGGGAAATTTAAACAACCCCCCTTTTTGTTTAGTGCAATTTACTCCTTAAACCCTGAGATTCCTCATTGCTCATTATGAATAAAGCACACCAGCCTTTTCTATATTGCTGTTATTATTAACATAACAAATTGTACATGGCATTGTTGCAATCTGAAACTGCTTTTCATAATTGACATCGCAACTGCTGACTTGATTCCCCCTCTCATTGCTTTTGGTTTGTTTTCCTCATTTAATGTTGGCCTCACTAAGCGTTGGCCTTTCAATCACCAGGAAGAGACTTGGCATTCCACCAAGCCTAAGCACATTTCCAATAATGAATACTGCTGCCGCAGAAGTGGTCAATATGATCCCACAGGGGCTTGGAGACAAAGCAGAGTCCAAACGTTAAAGTCTCTCAGGCGTGTGAGCTTTCAGGACATTCTTCCCATTAAACAGCAGAATTAAGTGTGTATTCAGAGCCAGCTGAAGTCCAATTATGCTGCCTAAATTATGACTTTTCAACTATGCATTAGGTCTAAACATTAGTGGGGGATACAGGGAAGAGAGTGTCGATGATATGGCATCGGTGGGGTGATGAACAGTGATGAACCAACATTTTCACACTGACTTCCAGATTTTCAATGGTGGATGTTTGCTGTCTTTGTCTATTCTAACTTAGGAAGGATATCAGGCAGGCAATTGCTGTTTTGTTTCTGGTGAAATTTCCTTTTCTGTAGTCAACAAAATCCTGACTGGATTCAACAGATCCCCTAGAATATGTCCACACATGTGATGTTCTCTGAGCCACAACTATAGATTGCCTATAAAAAGTCACCGTCACCGTCACCCAATATACTGACTCACCAGTGAGTGGACCATCCAGAGACAAGTGTATTTATAATCACTTTAATCAAATCACTTTGACTGTGCATGGGTGATCTCCATTTAATTAACTGAGCTAATTCTAAAACCAGTTTGTTGAACGGTGATAATTTGCATTAAAGCGGGTGAATACTTATGCAAGATGATTTGCATTAAAGCGGGTGAATACTTATGCAACCAATTATTTTGTGTTTAATATTTGTTATAAATTTAGACTAATGGGTAGAAATGTATTTTGACTTTGATCAGTGTCAAAAAAGTCACATGAAGTTTAACTTTATGATTCAGTATTTAAAAAAAAAAATATATATATATAAAACCATCCAAGGGGGTTAATACTTTTTATAGGCACTGTATATCTAACGGGTTGATCTGCGGTAAGGATGATGATATTTTCTAAATTAGATTTTTACAATGACCGGAGACGAACGCTAAATCATGAATTGGCTGTGTACTGAAAAGCAGCAGAACAAAGGTTGTGTTGTGTTTGTGTTATTGCTGGCTGGTTCTGCAGAACTTCTCACCTTCAGCTCCACCTCCCTCAGTCGCAGCTCTTGGCTTGATTGAGCCACAGAGATCCCCTGCTGGAGTTTTTGGATCTCCCTGATCTCGGCACTTACAGCCCCAGAAAGCCTGATGATGCTGGCATCACATCTGGGGAACACAACACAAGTTAGAAGTTGTCTGCATTGAAAATTGTCTCACTAATGGCACAAAAAAGAACATTCCATGTTAAATCAATTTAGTTTTCTCTCAAATTGGTCAAATACAATTTTTAATATGGTCACATTACCTCTAACGCAAAATTATTAAAGGAAAGTCGCGTGGAAATCACATTTTCGTTTTGCTTACTTCCCAGGGATACGACCAACAATACCATTTGACTTCTTAGACTGTAAGATGCCTTTGAACATTGCTGATTGGCTCCAACTTATAATCTATCTATTCTGATATGTATTTAAAATTTTTAATGACGATCAAATCTAGCCAAAATCTAACTGAAATTAAATTATAAGGTAGATCCAATAGGGCCTATATCTTTGTAATAGGTATAGTGAATGAGTCTACTAGATTACTGTGTGCCTGAAATTCTGACATGGATATGGACTTGAAGGAGGTAATGTCTCACAGATGCTTGATACCTTTATGGAGAACGTGAGTAAATCAAATGGTTAATAAATCACTGATAAGGAAAGTGAGTACTGAACTGGAAGCAGTTTTGGGCATTGGGATCTCCACCATTTGCCCTTTCAACTCCACACAACAGGTATTCCATGCACTGAGCCTTCATTGCTGCAATAACCATCATCCTGGTTTTACTGTAGAATGATTTATCTCTTCAGCAGAGGAATTCTCGTAAGCTGTGAAGAATTACACTCTGATGAACAGGGACTAATGAATGTACATGACCACTTACAGCTCCCCGAAACTGGTTGGTTCCAGCTTTCAGCGAACACTACTTTGACCCTGGAATTTACAGCTCAGCGTAATTTACAGGTCTGATCCATTAACATTGTGTTGTTGTCCATGTTGTTAGATAATTGCTGGAATATCTTCCTGAGATCCAGCAAAAAATAATAAAAACTTTTACATCACCAGAGTGTTTGGGTTGGAAAAAAACATGTTGTCACAACATATTAAAATGGATTTGTATTGTATGTACACTTTTTAGTGGACATTAGAGCATTTTTTTTTTAAAACTAATTTTGGTAAATAATTATTCGTTTTAAACTTGCAACTAATTTAACAAAAAGCATGGCTTTAACATATTGAACTTCTTGACCTTTTTCCAACTGAATCATTTTACATGTGATAGCCGTTTAAAAAAAAAAAACTTTTATTTGATCATCTTGAGTGTATGGAGGAAGCAGAGGAAAACATTGCACTTCACATAGGCCTTGCTTTTACATCCTGCTCGCCTACATCTAGATGCATGGGTAGCATCGATCATCATCTGGCTGGATCTGGATCTGCCTCCTTTTGCTTGGAGGGGAATATTCATCATAGCTGGACTCCATGTCACTGGTCTCACTGGCAGCTGGTTCACATGACTGTGCCTCGGAAATCAGTTCCTTGCCCAGGATAAATTTGAACTCTAGGTACTGGAGGGTTCTCTTTGCAAGACCTTGCTATCCTCTTTGGATTTTATCCAGGAGTTGGTGGCTGCCAAGTCAACAAAATGTAACACTGTGCGAACAGTCCACTTTGTAGAAGCTGTGCATGCGATCACCCATATCTATCATAGATATCACATCCCATGTTGGAGATATCACATCCCATGTTGGTGTTGTACTCTATCACTATTGAAGGTCCGGACACTTGAAAGTGCCTTTTGTCTTTCTGTGACCATCTCATAGAGGTGTCTTGGGGCCATTACCACTGGCTTTTTGTCAATCACTTTTGTCACAGCAAGCTCTGCAGGCATCCTCTGAACCATTTAAGCTTCCTTTTTTCCCTTTTTCTGATCACCAATGATCTTGCATTCCTTTTGGATTCTGTCCTTTATTATTGTCCCAATTGCAGGCAGGCCCTTCGGTAGGAGAGAATCCAATAGTTTGATTGAAGTGAAGTACCTAAGGTAAAAAAGATTAAGAGTAAGTAATTAAGAATTTCATTTGCTCCTATTCCCAGTTGTTTCTCTTTGCCAGTGAAGGTGTTCTTTTCTTGATAGACCTTAAAGTCCAACACAATGCCACTTGGTGCTACAAGGACAAACACCTTTAATCCAGTTGGATTAGATTTAGACAAACTTTTGGAGCTGACACTGACTGGTGATTGGAGCCATCTGTCCATCAACGGTGACCTTTCTTGGTCTGGGTAGGTTTAGGCAGCCTTGGTTAACTTTTTTCAGAGGTGGTCTGACTTTCTAAAGTAGATCATTCTTCTTCTCTTCTTCTGATACAATCAGGTCATTTGTGACTGAGTGAATTTCTGATCTTGAAGAAGCAGTCCCTTGTCATGTAGTCAGCTATTATTGACACTTTTGTCTTTGTGGCCCAGTACATTTTCATTCTTGGGTATCCAAGGCATGCCATGCACACTGAGATTCCAAAGAAAACCTTCAACTCCACTGGGGTTGTATTTAGATTGCATCCTGACACCTGAAGCTCACGCAGTAGATATATTCTCAAAGACAAAAAACACCTTTTCATGTGAAAAAAATATTTACACTCTGAAAATTCACCGAACTACTTACAAGAAACACCAAGCATAAACTCTCATACATGATAATTACACACTTACCTTTTTTTCTTTCCATAAAATGTGCTTGTTGTGATGGATGCCATTTTCAGGAACAGAGAAGACCAAGTTCCCACCACCACACAACAGAAGTAAACACAGTGGCATGCATTGGTGCAAATATACTAACCATAACCCAATGTATGCTACAGTGGACAACAATAAGTAGCTGAGTCTCAGGAGGATATTGTGAGTTGTGCATTTTTTTTATGAAGAGAGAAAGTGTATTGCTTGTGGGTAGTCAGTGCAAAACAAGCATGCACAAATGTGTTGTGCTGTGTGGTTCGATTTAGTTTGAACTGTGTGGGGGACAATAAAGCAGTGTTCTGGCCTTTTGTCATGTAGTTTGCCATGATACTCTCCTTGATTTACCCTATTTCTTCAGTGTGCCTTTATCAGGCTTACCACGCGTGAAACGAATGTATTCGAGTATAGGCACCGCTGGCCTCAAACGCCTCCTGGACCGTAACTGGACCAGATCCAACGAGGTGGAAGTGTGGTAGAGGGATGGAGGGCCAGCTATAACAATGAAGCGGGGCAGATTGAAGAGGCCGGATCACTTTAAGTGCAACTTATCATTTGTTTGCATTTACTTGTGTTAAACACCCTTTATTACACATTCCCTGTTTTGTCTGCTCTGTTGGGCTAATGAGTGGGTTGTGAGGGGGTCAGCTGGGTGACCCATGATAGATTCACTTCTTTATGTGTTATAGTCAATGTTGATGAGATTCATTATGTTAAGTATAACAATAAGATAAAAAAAGGGTCAATAGGTCAAAGTGGCTAAAAGTATTTCCAACATGCACATATTGTAGTTTACGGAGAATATTTTGATTGGTACATTCAGTAGTTTCAGATTTTTTATTTATTAAAAAGCTTGCTGCAGAATATTCTATGACTTCATGATACCTGGCCACCCTGCCCCTGAGGTCTCCGATCCCTGCCAGGTTCATGTGGTCCAGGGTCTGGATGGCGAAATTGGTCCCAGTGGAAACAGTGTCACTCTGGATGATCTGGCCCTGAAGCTCCTGAAGAAAATTCCCAAGAAAACACATCCCACTTTCTTCAATTCTGCAAGGGAAATTACTGAGAACAATCCTTCAGATTTGCCTGGTTTTGACTGATATCAGGTCAATGCAATGTGTTTTTAAAAAAAGATATTTGGAAAGAGCTACATGAAAACTTCACAGTATGTGCTTTCATCAATTCGCCTTTATCAAAACATTCACAAGACAATCGGACCTATTATTTTATGATGAAGATTATTTTATGTTATGGGATATTGAAGAAGAGCTTTATTTCAAGAATGGCAACTCTTTCAGACCTCCTATAATTTAATTATTCTGGATAAAACCGCATTACCAAAGGCCAATCTCACAAATGAGATCATTGACATTGATGCATTTAATTAATTCACTTCCATATTATTCCTCTCTTAGGCTAAATTGTTCCTTTGGCTGCTATTCTGAAACTGGCAGATGTTTATTGGAATTCATTAAAATTTTGCTTACAACGTCAATCCCAGCATAAGATAGACGGGGTTTGACTACATCCGTGTGTCATTGGCTTAAAATAATATGATAATACTGATCTTTGTGGGGAAGTGGTAAACTAAAGCAATTAACTGGATTCCTGATTCCATATGATCTTTAAAGTTCAATGAATGATGTTGGTAAAGTAAGCATAGTTTCAGGTTTTGAATTCTGACAGAGAGGCTCCGTATTTTAACTAATGAACACAGCTACAGAAATAGGTGTAATTGAATATAGGGGTTGTGACTCTATCAAAGATACAGTTAATAATTTAGGAGCTTCTGTCTCATGTACACAAAAAGCTTGGGGTTGTTTTTGATTCTGGACTAAAATTCAATAAACAAATAAACTTGGTTGTTAATGGTTGCTTCTTTCAGCTCAGGGCCATTGCCAAATTAAAAGAGAGAGTAATTCCTCTCCTTCAAGGATTTGGAGATAGTAATACATGCTTTTATCTTTTCCCGTCTCAGTTATTGTATCTCCCTGTACCTGGGAGTTTGTCCGTCATCAAATTGCAGCTGCTAGTCTCATTTAAAACGTTACATTTGCTGGCCCACCTTATGGTTCTGAACTTCTCACCCTGCACTACCCCTCTAGGTCTCTTTGATCTGCCAGCCAATCGCTTCTGTCTATCCCAAGGTCTCTTTTAACATTTAAGGGTGATTGTGCCTTCTCTGTGGCTGCCCCAAGGTTATGGAATAGTCCACCACCATTCATTAGGTTGTTGCCTTGTACTGTTACATTTAAGTCCTGTCTCAAGATCCGTCTTTTTTCTTTGGCCTGTGAATCTGGATAATAGGCGCAGGATTACAATCAGTTGTCTCCTGATGTGTATAGTGCTTTGTGTTAATAGTGTGTGATTATGTTAGTATGTTAGATTATATTGATTTATTTATTGATATTATTTTACAGCACTTTGGTTAACACTGTTATTTTTAAATGTGCATTATAAATAAATGTGATTGATTGATTGATTGTGCTAATATGCTAGATTTTTTAATCTTAAATGTGTTTCATCCTTTCATTTTGATGACCAGAAACGTGACAGTTTGGGACTAAATCCCTTTCACCCCACTGTGTGTGTGTGTGTGTGTGTGTGTGTGTGTGTGTGTAACCACACCATCCCCACTGAACCTGGATGTCCTGGCTGAGCTGCTTGATGATGTAGGTGATGGACTGGATGTGAATCTCCAGCATTCTGTGTGAAGTTGCTTATTTTTGGACTGAGATCTGTGTAGTGCGCAGGCTGCCCATCATTTCTTCTTTAGTCCAGAAAACTTGCTCCAGTAACTCTCCCATTGTGCATCTCTGATTGGTCAGACTACCCTCCAAGAAAAAGAAAATAACATAAAAGACATAAAATTAACAAAGCCATTGATGTAGCAGGTTAATTCTATCCAACTGGACAAGCTGTGCAGATCTAGTGATCATCTAAATCAGAATGCAGAAAAACGAGGGATTTTCACCTGCTGGGAGTCATGGAGAAAGCTAGCACAGCACCAACAGTCTTTAGAGCACTTTATCAACTGAGGTGTCAATCAGACTTAATGCCTATCGGGGATATGTTAAAGAGGAGGAGCCATCTTAAAGTGGAAACTCTGAGTAAATGTTCAAATTTCAGTCTAAATACTGTACTGAGAACGCAAAAAAGTTAAAGACACACCAATTAAATTTGCTGATCCAAAAATGAGGCGGATATATCTGTAGTTGACATTTGAAAAGACAGATTAAATCTGAATTGAAATCTGAGAATCTGCAATAATATACTTGTCGTATTCAGGCTGGTGAAGCTGTACCAGAGTCTCTTGTGTCATTTTTCTGTTTGGGTGGCTTGCAGCAGCTTTCTATATGAAAGATAATACGTTTTTGGCACAATGGAGATTGAAATAAAAACCCATGGTAAGATTAATCTGTTCTAGGATCAATATAAACAAATAAACCATAAGTGTACATTTAACATATTTGTTTACAGAATCTGAAACATAATTGTATTACAACTTTGTTGTACATATGTTTCCATTTACTGAATCTCACACAAGATGACCAACTCCTTACTTAGTACACACAAGTGAAAACTATGACTTAGCTATAAAGAAAAAAGATGACAAATGTTGCTTTACTTACAAATACAAAGCTGATTTTTCACTATCGTGTTTGCAGCATGTGGTGTAGAATTTGTTTGTAATTGTCACCAGGTTACTAGTGTTTAACCAGGACGGGGCGTGCCGTTGCTGATTGAATTTACATGTGGCCCTGGCTTCTGGTGACTGCTTAAAAAATATACATAAAGAGAACATTAGACCTGCAGCATGTTCCATTTATCGAATAATTAATATTAACAATAATTTTTTAAAAGCCTATAAAACACTACATTTGGATTAAAAGTAGGATCCCAGTTGTTTAATATAAATATATAATAATTACTGGGGAATTAATAAGATGGACTTTTAACATTGTTTTTTCATTGTTCTGGTTGTTGATTTAGCAGGACTCTTTAATGTGTATATACATATTATTTAGGAACATATTAAGCGACAGCATCACATGTTCAGACTGTTATTTCAGGTAAGTAGGCAGGTACCTAGGGGTTCTGTATGTGTGCAATTCATTGAAATTCAGAGAATGGGCAAGACAAAAGATTGAAGTGACTTTGAACATGATGTGGTAGTTGGAAGTCGGTAGACGAGCTTGAGTATGTCAGAAACAGCATGAAAAGAGTCACGGATGTAGGGAGAATTGTCCATCACCGGACAAACATTCAGCCGATGTTGGTCCTGTGGTCGGAAAAAGCTTGGTGATGAAAGAGACAGACAGAGGTTGACATGACTTCTGCAGAATTACAGATGGGCTACAGTCAGTCAAATAACAGCTATGTACAACAGTAGTGCTGAAGGCTGAGCCTCTCCAGTCACTAATGGGATGAGATGGAACAAGCTATTTGGAGTAGCGATCCCCCACCATCCAAATGGCGTCAGCTACAGGACGCATTGGAGTCAACATTGGCCGGCATCCCTGTGACACAGTTTTGTCACCTGAGCCCCATCAAATGCAGGCTATACTGAGGGCAAAAGGGGGATAAACTTACTATAAGGTGTGCCTAATAAAGTTCTTTTTTGTATCCCCTCCTAAAGGCATGCAGTGGGATAACAAAAGAAACCCTTGTTTTGTTAATACAGTCAATTCATTTTAACTTACAGGACCAAAGACTGCTTCTGTAAAGCAGTGCTGAGGAATGTTTCAATATATCCTATACTGAGCATACTCAGTGGCGGCGGGAGGGAGGAGCTAGCGGGGGCTTAAGCACCCCCTGAAAAAAGCTGAGGCCCCCCAAAGTCCCCCCAAACCCCCAGTAATTTTAGTTATTGTTTGTTGCATCAAAATTCTTTAGCACCTGCTATAAACAATCCAGCCCCCCCTTTAGCTCCCCAAATCACAATTCTCTGGCGCCGTTGATGAACATACTGTCTTTGTGTTTGTATTGGACATCCCTGGAAGTTACTTAAGAGATTGCTGCAGCTCCGGGTCAATAATATGACATTAATTACACAGGCAATCAGAAATCACGAATTGGATCAACATTAAGGTTTTTCTTTATCCAAAGTAATGCCTATTTACTTTACTTACTATACTTACAGTATTTTTAAGTCTTTATTTGGAATCAGTAAATTCACCTACTCTCTGTTACAAAATAACCACTTTATTAAGCTTCTTTCTACTGAAATTCAAATCTCATTTATTTTTAACATGTGGAGATAAATGAATGCCTGATTCTTCAATGGCCATATACAGTATTTTCTATATATATATACACAGCAATTTACAGTTAAAAGGACAAAAATGGATGCTTTTCACTGTCTGTGAACAAGTTAGCAAGTGATTCAGCGCAGGTAATTTTAGTATGTGACTCAATTCATCTTCTTTAATGAAGTGCCAGATTGGTCAGGGACACTATTTTGTCCTTCAGGTCAGTTATGACTACAAAGGACTGCCAGCTCTTAGCTCATTTAAGTGTAGTGTAGCAGATTAATGTGGCAGCATCCTCACCCCTTGTGCGCTATAAATGCTTATGAATATGTCCAGCAGTGTAGCACTCAAGTGAGTAATCACTAGTGTGCTTCTGTGTTTCTGCAAATCAACTGTGAAGTTCACCATTCTGTTGGTCTCGTTTGCGACACCTCCATTTAAGACACATGGTCAAAAGTTATACTCAAAATGTACTAATTGTGTATCGTTAATATTTAATTAACACCTTGTTAGTACCATGAGAGTTTATACAGGAGCTTAAGTCCAACCTCTTAAGGTGAATTGAATCGCCTCGATTCCCTTCAGCAAAATACAATCAGTGCTTTGTGACCATTCATTTGTAAAAAAAAATTATTGTAAATATATAAATTGGTAGATAGATTGTATGAATTACAGGGTTGTCATTTTTATAATTCAAAATTAAAATTTTGATGTAGGTCACATAAAGATACAAACGATTCCCTGAAATTGCAAGACTATGAAGAAGTTGCACTCTAGAAAGGCCTATATTAATAAAAATATTTCCTGATGTCCACATTGGATAATTGGCCATGACACTAGTCTAGAACGCGTGAGGCAATGACCCAGTGAACTGATATTTGAATAAGGATCCAGATTAGCTTGGATACAGTGCCTTGCAAAAGTATTCACCCCCCTTGGCTTTTTACCTATTTTGTTACATTACAGACTTTAGTTCAA